>CAEGAD010073785.1:0-46080 GCA_903067055.1 Poeciliopsis paucimaculata | reverse complement strand
AGATAGATAGATAGATAGATAGATAGATAGATAGATAGATAGATAGATAGATAGATAGATAGATAGATAGATAGATATTATACAATATATATTATTGTATTAAGTCAAGAATAAATATTTGAGTTTTTCTAATGTTGATGTTTGTAAGTAAGTATATTTTTACCTAATGATTCATCTTTTCCTACAAACAGAAGCAAATGCTTCTATTGCCTTTTAGGCAGTAGAATGTTTATTTCCTTATTTAAAATTAATTACGTATGTGAATCTTAATGTATTTTTAATATTTTATTAAAAAATCAGGCTAAATGAAAAATCTACAGAATATTCCAATTAATCGTTAGAATAACCGATTAATCGATAACTAAAATAATCGTTTGTTGCATCGCCAATTCATTAATCTCTTTCTTTCATTCTTGAAGCGGGTAAGTTTTTACTGTATCTGCTGAAAATTGATTTCTATAAAAGTAAACCTTTTTACCCAGCTTCAAAAAAATGAAAGCAAAAGAATGTCGTCCGGATGAAAGCTGAAACGTCATAAATTATGTTTGTTCTTATTGATGATATAACATTTTGTGCCTTCAGCCTTGAAAAGCTGTAAAAGTTATACATCAATCGCACACATTTCCAGCTTTCTAAAAATTATTTACACCGTTTTGAAGGAAGCTTTTGTAGAAGTCTTTGTAAGCCGTAGGCAGTCACAAGGATTCAGGGTTGTTTCTTCCGTAAATAGAAGGTATTGATTTAAAACAAAAAAGCTCACAAACAGACAAACACAGATTTGTTTGTTTTCCTGCTGAAGCAGCGCCTGAAAAAACAACTTTCGGGGTTGTAATCTTTTCCAGCAATTTAAGCTGCATTTCATTTTTGGCTTTTATGCATTGTTCCATAACAAAGAGCTCCGAAGCATAAGACAATTTACTGAGGATTCTGCACACTTGAAATATTACCCTAACTCACAATAACTTGAGTTAGTTCTCTCTAACTCGAAAATTGTAACTTTGATTGTCATTTGTACATGACAAAGTTGTGAGTTTTAAAGTCACCTTTTATAAAAATGAAGACCTTGAGAGGCAGAGATGCAGTTTCATGTCTCGATTATTGAACCCAACTAATAAAATAATTAATCTTACTGAAATATTTGGTGTTTTGAAATCACCACATATTAAAATTAGAAATCACTGAGTTGATCAGTGTCCACAAACATACATACGTCCGTCCGTCCGTCCACTACAGTCTTTTCTTTCTCTTGTCTTCCATCCATCTGTTCCTCCCTCTTTGCTTTCCATCCATCAAATTATTGTCATTCTTTTTGTGTTCATCTGTCCATCTTTTGCTGTTCTTCCATCCCTCTATTTATTATTTTCATTCATTTATCCATCCAGTTATCATTTTTTTTCAATCATTTTTTAATAAATCCATTTAGCTACATTTAAACTAACATTTGTTTCATGAGATTTCAAAGACGTAATATTTTCTCTGCACTGTTTTGCTACAGAAATAAGTTTTGTCTGAACTGAGCGACCAAGAATAAATTGCCATCTGTTTGGATTTGTCATCCTTCTTACAAACGAGTTAGTATTTAGAAGCAATGCTGCTTCATCAACACTGTTGTCATTCAGAATTTCTTCATTTTCTCAAATTAGTACAAGAAAATAAAAGTTAACTTGTATTTCCAAATGGTCTTCAGACTTGTTTTGGACTTGTACTAATAAAACTAAAATACCTTTCCACTGTTATTAAAAAGTGTTGGTTACCATGGAAGTTTTTCGTTTTTCCACACCTTTTCCTGCGCTGGGATTTTGATTTGACTTTGTGAATATTTTATCTTTCATCCACCAGAACCTTTTTGCTTTTGGGGACGTCGATGGGAAAGGGGTGGATGCCAAGTTGCAGCATCCCCTCGGTGTGGCCTGGTCTGCTGAACAAAGCCGGCTCTATGTGGCCGACTCCTACAACCACAAGGTGAGTGAGGCTCGTCACAAGGTCGCACCATCAGCGTTCTTTATATGGTTAGCGGTTCTGGCGTCATTCTAGGTTCCTTCAGGCCTGAAAGGTTACAGGAAGTTACTAATTCTCACTCAAAGCATCATAAATTGACTTTAAAGCAGGCTTGCAAATGAATCCTAAGAAGTGTAGAATTTAAAAGTACTTCTGAGGTCTGAATAAATATAAAAAGGACAAATCGTATTCTCTGTTCCTTTGTCTAAATGTTGCATCTGTCTATCTGTCCTGTCTTTTTTTATTCCTTTGTTCTTTCATCCACCAGAACCTTATTTTTTGTTCTTTCTTTTGCACTTTCACTCTATTTCTTTCTTTTGTTCTATATTTTAAACTCTTTTTTTCTTTTGTTCTACTTTTTCTCCTTTTTTGTTTTGTTTTTTATTTTACCCTCTCATTCTGTCTTTCAATTTTCTTTCTTTCTTTCTTTCTTTCTTTCTTTCTTTCTTTCTTTCTTTCTTTCTCTGTTTCTCTGTTTCTTTCTTTCTTTCTTTCTCTGTTTCTTTCTTTCTCTGTTTCTTTCTTTCGTTTGCTTTCACTCTGATTCACTCACTTTTGTTCTGTCTTTTTCTTTTTCTGTCTTTTGCTCTGTTGTTCAGTTCTTGTTTTTTTCTTTACTACTTCACTCTTTCACTCTGCCTTCCTTTCTGTTTTGCTCTTTCACTTTGTTTTTTCTTTTATTCCTTTCTTCCTTACCATCCTTGTTTTCATCCTTTATTCATCTCTCCTCAGGCCTTTCATGCAAATTTTCTTTTTAATTTTTGTTGGTATTTAAAGCCTAACCTCTGTAAAAACATCAGCTAATATACTGATATAAATATAAATATAAATTTGTACAGAACGTTAATATTTAAATTCTAAAAATTAGCCAAAAGTGCACTAAGGTTGACTTTGACCGTTAAAAAGTTTGAACTTTTGGGAATGTATTGGAACCTTCTCTAAGGTTAACCCTCCTTTAATTTGCCTCATTGTGCTCAGATCAAGGTGGTGGATCCAAAGACGAAGCAGTGCACCACGTTAGCAGGGACAGGAGAAGCTGGAGATGCTCTGGGCCCCCAGTTCACCAAAACCTGCTTCAACGAACCAGGAGGAATCTGCGTCAGCGGGAACCTTCTTTACGTGGCCGACACCAACAACCACAAAATCAAAGTTCTCAACCTGGACTCCAGCAGCGTCTCTCTGGTCAGACTTGTGTGTGTGTATTTGAAAAGAGTGTGTGTTTGTAACCTTGAGCAAGGACTTTTACATTTTGTCCGTCTTTGTGTAATTAATCTTTCCTAAAAGCGTTTTGCCCTCTGCGTTTGGGTAAAAGGTGACACAGAAAAGAACAATGTGAGCGTAAGTAGCTTTCTCCTTGCTCTGCATTAATCCGAATACCTAAATCTGTCTCCCGCCCAGCTCCACATCTCCACTGAGTGCACAGACTCAGCATCTGTGAAGCCTTTGGGAGTCACCAAAGTCCCCATGCTGCCTAAATCAGCTGCCAGGAAGGATTTGCCTCCAGTTACGGCGTCGGCGGGCCAGACTGTCATCCTGTCACTCACCATGTCGCTTCGAGAAGGAGTGAAGCTCACCGACGAGGCGCCCAGCTGCTGGGCGCTCTCAGCTGAGGGTAAAAAAAAAAAATCTCTCTCTTTCTCTCTCTTTAAAAAAAAAAAAATTATTCCTACGAATTTTTGACTTCACATTGAAAAAATAATTATTCTTGCATTGCATTGTACGCTGTTTAAAATGCACTTAAAATCAAAGTTTTATTTTGCTCTACTCTAAGATTTGGAGTAGATTTTAATCCAGCTCTCAATAAAGAATCTTCACTGCGCTTCTGCAAGATTATTTAGGTATTTCTCTTCACTTTTGCGTTTTATTTAAAGGAGTTTGTATGAATCTGACTAAAATGTACATGTAGAAATCCCAAATATTACGGCTGGTATTAGGGATGCACCAATACAAAAATTTGAGCCAATATTGATGGCTGATATTAATATTGGTGTTATGGAAGTTAACCAATATTAATATTGGTTAACTTCCATAACACCAATAACTTCCATATTGGTGTTATGGAAGTTAACCAATATACATCGAAGACATTTGGAAAAAAAGCCCAACCAGAAACGGATAAAAATAAAGAAAAGTTGTTTGTATTAACAGTTTTATACTGATATGGGCGATACAAATATTGGTGTTGATATATTGCGCATCCCTAATGAACAATGAAAAAAGATTAACATTTATTTTTGCTCATAAATTTTTATCACAAGAAAATACCACATTGCCTAGACTTTCCAAATCAAGTCAAAGCAGCATTGAAAAAGTTTAAAATAAGCGAAGCCATGATAAACTGGTTTTGACCCAAGTTTATCTGTCCCCATGCGTTGAGCAGGATGCTAAATTAAGGCCTTAAAATGTCTTGAATTTGTTAAAGAAAATGTAAGTTGGCCTTAAATACTTTAAAAACAGATCTTGAATTTTGTCATGGCAGGACTATTTAATCTATTTCGACTGCTGGACTTTTCTAACGGGCAAAAGTTTGAGTCATGCGCAGACATCACTCACTGCATTCTGTGACTCAAGGCGGTAGGCTACCAGTAACAAGCTGCTAATCTTGCTAATCTAGAGAACTACATGCCATGTGAGAAACACAAAGCTGCTGCTTAGAGCCATAAAATTTCAGTTTTGGTCCCCTGCTTTTCTTTTGTACTTTTGTCTTCCTGCCAGATTTAAAATTTTATTCATAATGGTCTTAGATTTGGGAAACTTGCATAAACTCTGAAGAGACAAAGCACCAATAGACTTAAGCTAGAGATTGAAATGTATATTTCTTTTCTTAAACACTCTTGTTGGCGATCAAATACTGAAAAATCATTTTTTGCACTATGACCATATAAGCCAAGTGCAAAAATAATCAGATTAAATATCAGGGATTACCTTCATTTTCTGTTGGCACATTTTTCTCTTATGATTTACAGTCCCTTGGAAAAACAAAATAGAAAAATCTTAATTGTTCAAAATAGTAACCAGTTAGACCTCAAAGAAAAGTGAAAGTCGGTATTGGTAAGAAAGGTTTCCCCCAGAAAGCTGGTTGGGTGTCATCCAGCAGCCCATTGTGTTTTTGAGTTAAATGTTTAAAGTTGACAGGAAATTCAAAAATATCACTTGATAATTGAAAGATTGGAAGATTAATACCCGGACACCAACTATAATGAAAACATTTGAAAAAGACTTAAATAAATAAGCAGTACTTAGCCTGGTGGGGGCACAAGTAAAGCCTGGTGGCCCGCCAGGCTTATAATACATCCTGGGTAAGAAAAACCCTCATCTGTGCTTCTTTTGACAAACATTTGTTCTTATTCTAGAGCTTTTTACATATTATCAATAAATGTGGAGAAAGATTTACAATCATGTCTTGCAAACTTTAAATTTCTATTCTCGGGAATTATTTTATTTCACTTTTTTAAAGTGGTCTTACTCATCCAAACTCTTTCCGACCTCATGATAAATAAATCATATACAAATACACCTTCTAACTTGTTGGATAAGAATAACACAAGTTGAAATCTAAAAAGCTGCTCTCCTATTTTGTAATGACCCTATTGTAGAGTTCTGCGTTCTCCTACATGCTGTTATTTTGGTCCGTTTTCTATGATTCTGCCTATAAAAACAGAAAAGTAGACGTGAAATGAGGCTTAACCTCTATTTCACCGTTCAACAAGCAGCGCTTCTCTCTCCCAGCCTACACCTGGGACTCTCAGCCAGAGGATGGAGGATTACTTAAATAACTTTTCTGAACCACAGATGAAGATTTATGTAGTTTTGTTTTTTGTTTTTTTTAAGTTCTCAGCATATTTCGGAGGTAATCAACCACAGTTTGACCCCAGAATCAGGTGTGAGGTGATGCTTTTAGATACAACACGAGTGACAGCTGACGGTCCAATCGTTAGGTTCGTAACTAAACTGTTTCCATCTTTCTGAGTGACGCAGCGTGCAGTCGGCCATATCAGCAGGCTATTTTTAGGACTTTTTGATAAGGCGACATGCCTCGGTTCACATAATTAGCCACCAGGCTATGTTATGTGATCCTCCGCTGTCCCATTATGCACAGTCTAGACTTCCGCTGATCGGATCAGCAGCGAGGCAGGAATTTTAATGGATCAAGTCAGAGCTATACGCCAGATCTAAATTGTTTTTTAAAAAACGCTTTTTAGAAATGGCTTCTGTGGGACCTCATGTAAGGCTGTGGCTTCATTAATCACTGTGTGCATGGATTTTGTCATCTCCCTGGCTTCAGAGTTTCTCACAGTAGAAACTCCAGCCTTCCCTTTTGAACTTCTTACTCATTTTCCTTTGCTAAAAATGTGAATTTGCTTGTAAAAGTACAGCCATTGTGTCAGAAAATAAATGTTCCTACACATTTTAGTGCTCCGTTTGGCAGTGATGGGAAACACTGAGGCTCCAGTCAACAGGCAGCGCAGTAAATCTAGACGTGGGGCAGATCGGCGCGTTCACACAGACCGAACTTGGTCTGAACTGTACTGGATTTGTTTTTCGTTGTGCTGTCAGAGTATCTCTGGGGACAGATTGACCCGTCAAAGGTTTGGCACGCCACCTGAGATAAATTTAGCGACCGTTTGTTGTTTACCATCATGTTTTGGGCATATATATTCCCTGATTGTAATGATTGTAATGTTTGCCAGGAGTTTTGCACATTTTTCTTCTGGAACACCCATGAAACCATATAATATCATCATCTGTTGGATTAATTGCTTTTGTTCTAGTCTTTGCACACAAAACTATATTTTTCTCCATCTGATGACATCATCAGTTACTCAGTATTCAAGTAGGCTCTCTATACAGCAGACATTTTTAATCTTGCTTGAGTACAATGTTAGATAAATGCATACAAGTGCATTTATCTAATTTTATCAGGCACAAAAAATCTGTTCTGCCCGATTGCCCCCCACCTAGTCTGACCGACTCCAGGATAATGAATGATTTTGAGCAGCTTATTAAGCCCCGCATCATGCCTGGACTTACTTTGCCTGATTTTCCCCAGCTGGCTTATCACCCCAGCTGCACCATCGAGGACCCCAACTTATTTTTTACCATTTTATTGTGTTTTTGTTTCATATGTTGTCATTGTTGCCTTACATTTCTTAAATAAACAACCCTTAAACTTCAGATTGTGGCAAATGAAAACATCTACAAAGCTGCTCATGTTCTCACTAAAGTCTGTTATGAATGTTTGCTGGGAGAAGTTTACTATAAAATAACTTTAAGCACAATTTATCTTAATTTCAAATGTAATTTAATCTGTTTCAAGAAAACTGAATGTGTTATTTCTTTTTTTGCTATTATTCCCACACTGCATTTTATGTTAATTTGATTCTATTTTACATACACATGAACCACCATCCAACTCTCTTTTGCAGTAATATGAATGTTGGCTTTGAAAAAAGGACGTTATAAAACATTTAAGTGTTTTTATTTATATTTTTGGATGCCCTTTTTCTTTTTAAGAAGAAATGTGAACTTGTAAAGATTAAATAATTAGAATACCTTGTTAGAAAGATATGCATACTCTGTATAGTGCATAATAATGAATTAATCATATAGATTAATTCTACATGGAAACAGTAGGATTTGTGATACAAGTAAAAATTATATATATAAAACGTGGGACATATGTGGACGAGACAATTAGGGGTGGGATTTATTCAACTGCATATGAAGGTTTAGGGGGTTATATTTGATTTTTATTTGATTGAAATAAAGATTTTATTTAATTTCATTTTATATTAGTCTAGATGTGCTGAATGTTTTTTATTAGGCCTTGTTTTGTGTCTAAAATTACTGAGAATAAGGTATGTATTTTATATCTGACTTATAAGACTTTATTAATATTATTCTTTTAATACTTCTTCTGCCTACACTTTAATGCCAAATTACATGACTTTTGATGGATTTAAAGCTTCAAGGAAGTCGATTATTTATAATTCCGACTTTCCTTTTTCTGTTTTTCAGGTAACGAGTGGCTGCTGGAAAACCAGGTGGCATCCGGCAACATCGTGGATTTGACGCAGCCGCTCCGAGTGTCAGCCAAGCTTCCCGCCGCTGTGAAGGAGTCGGACGGAAACCCCAGCCTCAGGTTGAGCGTGTGGCTGTTTTACTGTTTGGAGGAAGGTAAAGCCTGCACTATGAAAGCCGCCTCATTCAGTCAGCCTCTCCAAATAAACGCCAGTCCTGGAGACGGAGAGGTCACCGTGGCGTTCGCCCATTCCTTCTAAAGCCAGCCGCACGGCTCTCAGATCAAAACCTACAGTAAACAAAACTGTAAGGTTTTGATAACAGTTTTGAAAGAAGAATAGTGATTTTTATTTTTCAGGCAAACAAACTGCTCAGAATTTCTTAGAAGTAAACATAAACCAACTGCTTTGCATTGATAGTATAGGTTTGCGCCTAGCCTGAGTTAACTGTAGCACAATATTTCATGTTAGTAATTGGAAAATGTGTCAGATTTGGATGAAATGTGTGGATTTTCTATTATGCACTTAGCAGGTGGTAGTGAAATAATATTTTCCATTTAATCCATATTATTTATTTAGCAAAAATTCAGAACCTTGTAAAGCACCTGTTTTTTTGTTGTTGTTTTTTTACTGAAATCCACTTCTAGATGCTTTTGTTTCCATAACAGATCGATTTACATGTAAATCTTGTGGAGAGAATATTTTGCATAACTACCAAAATGTAATTACTGAGCAGTTTCTGAAGCCATTTCTCCCAGAACCTGATCTGATTTTTTTTTCATCAGCTCTGTGACTTAACTTTTCAGAAAAGAGGAATAACAACGAAAGAGGGATGTTTAATTGAGCTGAGATATGATTTGGTTTCATTCTGCCTTTGACTGTGAGAGAACACCTTGTGAATACTAATATGGAGATACAACCATTTTCCTAACGTGAAAAAAATGAAATTCAGGGCCTTTCATCGGGGTGTTGGAGTAGAAAACCAGAAATAACCACTGCACCGTTTAATCTGATCAAAATAAAAGACATGAACTTTATGAACCCATGATGTATTAAAATGATCTATGCAGACTCGCATTTTATTATGGCAAGGGACTCCAGTGTTAGATTCTTATTGTTTAATGTAATTATATTTGCAGTGCCAAGGCAAAGTATTCACACCTTCTGAACATTTTTCACTTTTTGTCATGTTGAGATCACAAACTTGCGACGTAGAAGGAAAATGATTTTAAAAAAAAAAAAAAAACTATTTTGGCATGTATTTATGTTCAATCAGTATTTTCTATGCAAAATGGTTCAGAATCAGTCAGATTGGATGGAATTGCGATATTTAATGTCAGCCTCAGATTCTCAATTTGCTTCAAATCTGGATCCAAAAACTTTAGTTTCACTCTAATTTGACCAAATCACCTCTGTATTTCCCAGATTTATTTTGCTGAGAGAGGGGAAGAAACAAATGATCTATAATTGTCCTTCTGCTTTGTTTTATGCATCACAAGGAGATTGTCTAATGCATAAAATCCCCATAAAACAGAAGAAAGTTCTGCTTGTTATTTCCTCCTGGAAGGTAATCCTATGAACTCTTTTTGCAGCCTCTAACAAAATGTCTTCCAGTGTTGTTCTGTGTTTAGCTCCTTCCTTCTCAATCATTACTTGGAAATTAAAAGGTCCCCCTTACCATAATGCTGCCACTGCTGTGTTTCACATTAATAAAATACGGTTTGTTTTTTAGCGACAAAATGTGAGAAAGTTCACGTGGTGTGAATACTTTAACAATGCCCTGCAAGTGTTTGCTGCAGCTCTTCGTGCTGCGGTGCCTTCCAGCTGCATGCTAATCTTGCGTCTGTAAATATTTATCTTGTTAAAGGCATGCATCGCCGCAGACCAGCTCTCAGAGTCTGAATGGACACACTTGTCCGACGTCGGGATCTGTGCGACTGATAAAAACTTCTGCTTGTGATTATCCGTGTCACGGGGCGCCGCTTTGATTCAGACCGTTAAAATCCAGCTGCTGTCTGACTGATGAATAAAGTTCCTGTTTTCAAAAAGCTGAGGCGGCCCCCCTGTGAACCGATGACACCTCGAGTCTGCCGCCTGCTCCGCCACGCTGTGCGTTATTACACCGAGAAGACAAAGTCTCATTCAATTCATCTGCTTCACAAAGGGAGCGTGATATGAAAGATAGACTCTAATAAGGAGCTGCTGGATCGCTCTCTGTTATGCAATAAGATATGATAATGTGGACGCTGTTATTTTGTCTGTATTGCTTCTCAAAGTTACGGTTTGCTGTCGGAAGCGGACCTCGGGGTGTTTTTTTATTTTTATTTTTTATCATCGCGTCGCGTAGCGTTATTGTCAGAATCTGGTTCTGTTATTTGGATCGTTCGGCCCGAGTGCCTTCCAAAGGTCTGTCTGATGACACTTAAATGTATCTGAAGCAATAACAATATACTGTAATAGGAGAAAGTGCTTTATTCCCTCATGTTATTTATTTGAAATGAGCTGCTCGAGTTTTCTGATCCGTTTTCCGGCTCTGTCATCCCTCCAGGATATTTTTTAAATGAATTGTAATAGCTTCGAATGGCTGTTGGTGAGATTGTTTTCCAACTTTTTAGACTCGTTTAATGCATTAAATTGTCCACAAATTAAAGCAAAAAATACCTAATAAATATATTTATATACTCTGTTTGGAATCTACTTATTGTCTTCTGAGAGTTGGAGAAGAAACCGGATTTTCTCCACCTCGACTGGAGCCGTAACAAAACGAGAAAGCTGCACCTCTGCTGAGATTTTGTGCAGATGGGTTTTCAGAAATGTTCTGATTTGTGATAGAATTCATACTTTTCCTCAAAGCCAGCTCATTTTCTCCTCGTCTGTGGAGCCTGACTCCAATCCAGCGGCACCGACTCAAAATGACTGGAACACAAAGGTTTCACTCATTCTGGAAAAGTTTGGAATTTAAAGTGTGACTTTTCCACGTCTGAATTAATTTTGAGTGATATTTGTGATTACACACTTTATTCTCTTTCTCATTCATCCATCCATGGTTCACATTTGTTTATCCATCCATCTTTTTGTCCATCCAACCAATTTGTCTTCAACTTTGTGTTTATCTGTCATTCATCCAGTTTGAATATCAGTTTCTTCCTTCACTCATCCTTTCTTGCTTGTTTTTTCTCTGCTTTATTTTTTAATTCATTCCCTCTCTTTGGATACTGTGAGAGTTTTTATGTTTTATTTGTTGCAGGCTTTTGAACTTTTCCTTCCTGCTTATCCAATCAACCAGTCAAATTTTATATTTACACTTTTTAAAAAGGTGTAATGTCCCTAAAGTCTCGAAATGCAGATTTTTGTCATAAAACAGCTGCATTTATGCTGAGATTAAATTTCACACTGTTTGACTGTATATCAGATTATACTCTCCTTACTAATTTATTTAGTATTGTTGATACAATTGGGATTTTATTTAGGGATAGTAAAGTAAACGGGGGATCAGTAGAAATAAATGCCATAGTTTTAGATTTTTTTTTTTTTCAGCTGAAAACCAAGTGTTACTTTCAATCGACTTCCCAATTTTGCTAGAGTTTGGATCGATCGCACAAAGTCCAGGGAGATGAAGCTCTGCAAGATTTTTAATTTTTATTCTTTTTGGAAATTAGGCTGGAAAACCAAGCAAATGTATATTATGTTCCCAAAAAAATTTAACAGAAAAATATTAACATTAAGGACATTTTCAGTACAACCCTCCTAAAGAAGACTTTGACAAGATCTTTAAACAAAATGGTACATTACTAATTAAAACACTATTCATTTTCATTTTGTGGCCATCAAACTTGGAAAAAACATGTAACCAAAACTTTTATAAAGAGATTTTTATTGTATGGTGGTTTACATTGATTGAGGAAGAAAGAAAAATCTAAATAGTGAAAGTTTTAGTTTATCTCGACAAATGAGCATGTGACTATTTACTCAAACCAAAATCCTCTTTACCAAAGGCTTCCCTTTGTTTTTGTCGGATTTTAAAATACAACCAAACTGACCTTTAGGCTCTGCTTTAACAAGAGGAAAAAAACACATAATGACTTGAAAATGAAAGTGTTGTTTCAACAGTTTTTTGTTATTTTTATTTTGCTGAAAGAAACTCCCTAGAGAAAGAACACGGTATCTCCCAGAGAGGGTGAACCAGTAAATATCAATTAATGTCATTCTGATAAAAGGACATTATGTTCAAAGCGTTTCTTGTTTTGTTAATGTTAATACATTTTAGGGAGACGCTCGAAGCGTAACTGTTTGCAGATCTGTCAGTACATTATCATTTTGCTTCATGGATTTGTGTTATTTAGCCCATTTTCTCGCTCTGCTGATGATTGTGGGGTTTCAGTGAAAGTGCACGCAACAAAATGACCGATGAATTTGTAATTAGTTATTCTGGAGTTTCTCTGTTTGCTTTTCATTGCAGAATATTTACCTAAACAACCTTACACCCGCTTCTCTTATATTTTCAGTTCTTTTATTTAATTCTTAATCACAACATTTTTATATCACAAAATTTCCTTAGTTACCATGCTTTGAATTTAGCTTTTTATTCTAACATTTTACTTCAAACTTACCCACTTTTTCTGAAGTCAAATCTTTCAATTTACTATAAACAAAGTAATCCAGTATTTTATTGTTTTCTTTACTACAGAAAAGAAGTAATGTCATATTTTATGTTTCTAGAATCCATTTAGTTTCTGGGAGGATTGTGAGAGTCCGTTCACATGATGCTAGTTTTTGTTAATTGGTTGCCGTGGATATATTGATAGTTCCAATCTTCAGTAGTAACTTTATTACCTCTGTCTGTAAATAGATTTGCAGCCTGCCCAATGCAGAAGAAGAGCACAATAAAACACTCATACATAACATAATGTATACGCTGTACAAGAAGCAAAGCAGACAGCAGAACAGAACAGCACACATTTGATTAGTCAGCATAGAAGAAAGTACAACAGACCTGCAGGTTTCATCCTATTAAGCATTACAATAGGCACAAAGGAGACTCGGTGTCTTTTGGTTGGTACTGCTGGTACTTTATCCAAAATGTCCTGAAGGAAGAAGGTGGATGAGGAGAACACATAAAAGTTCACACTTTGGACCAGACTCCCAACTGAAACTTTGACTACGTTTAATTAAACTAATACGAGGAAAGTTCATAAGAGATGCTTTAATCTTTGCAAACTAATCTGGAACTTCTTACTGTAACTAACAGCATGATGATAGATTTAATGTATTTTGAAGAGTTTGCAGTGACCACACTTCAGAAAACTTACTACCATTACGACAGAGTGTTGGGCCATGATAAGAAGATTAATTAAGAAAACATAAAATTGAGAAAATGGTAATAAAATTGAAAGAATCAAACCATGCAAGAATAAAGTTGTATTATTATGAGAATAAAGTCTAAATATTAGAATAAAGTCAAACAAGAAAGTTGTAACATTAAGAGAATAAAGTCATAATATTATGAGAATAGTCATATGAGAATTAAGTCGTACAAGAATAAAGTTGTATGAAAATAGTCATATTATGAGAATAAAATCATTATAGTACAAGAATAAAGTCCTAATATTGCAACTTTATTTACTGGTGTCTTTGGTGTTGCTTGTTTTATTTTGAAAAGCCGCCTTTTACATTTATTTCTTCCTACCGGTACTTAAATATGACTGTAGATTTAAAAACTGAACCTAAAACCGTAAACCTTTGGGTTCAGCCAATGATCTTCCCTTACTTTCATTTTTTTCCAAGTACATTCATCAAAATCAGTTTTCAGCCAAGGAAGTAATTACAAAAAGTTGTATCTTGACTGGAACGGGCCCAGTGGTTTATTTCTAAAGAACCATGTGTGAGTCTGGAGTGGGAAGTTTCTAAAATCAAACTCTGATCATCTGTTTTCAAAGACAACAGAGTGAAAACCAAGTAATAAAAGAAGAGCTGCTGCTGCCCCCCTGTCTTCCTCCTTATGCCCCCTTATCTGCCTCCTTCACTGTTGTTCTGACAGCATCATTAACCCTGTCTGATTCCAACTGCTAGCATCGCTGCCAGAGGCCACACACACACACACACGCCCATGCACGCACACACGCGCATGCACCCACACAGGCGCATGCACCCACACAGGCTTGATTAACTTGAAGCATGCTGTTGAGTACGATGAGATAAATGGAGAAAACCAAATGTAAAAAAACCTCAAAACATCAGAAAGATGCTCATATAAAGGATGATGATACAACTGGAGTATTAGGTAGAGGATCGACTGTCGCTACACTATAAAAACACAAAATCTAACCAAATGTTTTTGGTCTGGTTTCTAGTGCAAATGTCTTAAATGCACTTGAAATCAAAGTTAGAAAATTTACAGGTAACTTTTACATAGGAGTTGGTTTTACGTCAACAATTCCTTAATTGTTGATTTCAACTTAAGGAAAAAATATCTTGTTCCACGAAGAGATATTTTTATTTATGTATATTACTTTTTAATCATGTATTACTGACATAAAACAAACTCGTATTGTGTTGAAAAGTTACTAGTAAGTTTTGTTTTATTTCAAGTGTATTTTAGACATTTGTACTAGAAAATAGGGCAATAACACTTTGTAAGATTTTGTGTTTTTGCAACTGTCCAAGAGTAAAAATGAAAGCGCAAAGATCTAATAATTTGTATCTACAAAGCAGATGGGTAAGGAAAAGGACTAGGGCCAATGGGGGGGAAAAAAATCTGACTTTATTCTCAGAATTTCAACTTTTTTCTCAGAATTCTCACTTTTTTCTCACAATTTAAACTTTTTTCTCGAAATTTTATACGTCTTCTCAGGAATCCAACTTTTTTCTCAAAATGAATTTTTTTTTTCCTTTTTCAATCAAAATTTTGACTTATTTTCTCAACTTTTTTTCTCTCTCAGAATTCCAACTTTTTCTCACAATTTAAGCCTTTTTCTCGAAATTTAAAACATTTTCTCAGAATTCCAATTTTTTTCTCAGAATTACGACTTTTTTTCTCAGAATTCTAACTTTGGTCTTCTGAGATCAAATGTCAGAATCCCAAGAAAAAAGTCGGAATTTTGTGATTAAAGTTGTTTTTTTATGTGTTTTTTATTTAGTTTTTTATTCTTCCTACCTATTGAAATCTGGTTTAAGTACAGTCAGATACTTAAATTAGTATTAGTACTAATACTAATTAGTTGTTTTCCCTCTTTCTTTCTCTCTCTCTCTGTAATCCCAAACTACAATTACATCCATTTCCATCTCAATTTTTCAGAGAGATGGAAACGAATAATTTCCAATTATCTCAAAAACAGAATAAAATCTGTAAGAGAAAAAATTATTTTTAGCTGCTTACAAAAACTCACCTTTATCCGGATTCTTGATTAACTGTTCCAACTATTAACGTGATGAAGAAAACTTCTAGTTTTTTGTTTTTTTTCCGATGCATTTGACTGCAGGAAAAACTCATTGTGACTAAATTATAATCATACCTCTGAAACAGATGAAAACATTTTCCAACTGTGACGCTGAAAAAAGCAGAACATTTCTCTTGTAGCTTCTCTGTTTCTCCGCCTCAGGTTCGGTGTTTAGACGAGCGTCACTGCAGATGATGAACTCAAACTTTTGACTCTCTGCCTGCGTTCACACGGGGTCAAGCGCTGAGGTCAAACACAACCCGCTCTGCTCGGCTCAAGCCAATGTGCAGATTTTACATCAGAATATGTGGGATGTAGCTGCTCTGGTGGAAATGGGTGAATTATTGTACTGAATGACAAGCTGCGTCAAATGAGGCTTTAAGTACTAACATTTCGATTCACTATTGCTTTCTACAATATTTTTAAACTCTCGAAAGTGCCAACTATACGCTCTCCAAAGTCCATTTTTGCATTTCTTTCAACTCTAGAAGATATTTAAGCACAAGAGGCAACCAATTCCACTGGGTTTGCTTAAATAATTTTGTTGAATATCTGCAAACAAAAGCAGCAATGCAGAGAATCAACAGACTCAGAGCAGTGGACAATATTTCTTCTCGGCTGTGGGAAAAATGCAAAGAAAGCAAGAAGGAAGTGCAGACAATACAAGCTTTTCCACGGATATTTTCACGCCAAAAGACTTGAATTGAAGCGACGGAGGCTAATCTAATCCATGCCGAATGGATTCATCAGAAGAGTTTACAATCCTGCTTTCTGCTGCTCCTTGTTGGTTAATGAAATCAGTCTGACTCTTTATCCCAGTATTGATTTGGAGGCTCAGCAGTTTGCTTTCAGAGACTGTTTGATTTGTTTTGCATCCTGATAAATCACATGATTTATCTCTGGTTTCTTTACCAGCGTCCTTTACAAAATTAAAAGAAAGAATTACCAATTAAAACTAATTCAAAATGTCACTTTTATTGACCAAACCTTGTTTGATAATCAGTTTGCTTGCATTATTTTGACACTCCACTGACTATTTTGGTTTTTGCAAAAAATCTTGGTACCAATTTAAACCCGTCTTCACATTTTAACCACAAATATTTTATCTATTTTATTTTATCTTATACAGCAACAGAAATTAGTTTTGAAGTGGAAGGAAGTAATTCATCATTTTCTTAAATATTTCACTGAATTAGTGTGTTTGTATTCAATCCATAAATCTCACCACTTCATCTACTTCCACATATTTGCTTTTTTCAATCAACAGCATTTAGCAAGCTAATATTAGACTTGTTGTGCATTTTCAATCTTAATTATGCATAATTTCTACTAAAATATTATGACATTTGTAGTTTTTTTTAAACAAAAAAAGACTGTGCAGAAGTGTTAATGCTTTTGTAGATTTTCTGAACTCGTCAACCCCATATTTTGGTGTTTCTTACTGAAAATCAAAGAAAAAATCTTGGGATCTTGTTCATGAATAAGGGAAGAAGGGAGCGGGAGATCAACAGGCAGATTAGCGCAGCGTCTGCCATGCAGCGGGCGCAGTATCGGTCCATCGTGGTGAAGAGAGAGCTGAGCCAAACAGCGAAGCTTTCGATTTACCAGTCGATCTGTGTTCCTACCCTCATCTATGGTCATGAGCTTTGCGCCATGACCGAAAAAACGAGATCTCAAATACAAGCAGCAGAAATGGGTTTTCTCTGTAGGGTGGCTGGGCTCTCCCTTAGAGATAGGTTGAGAGGCTCGGTCATCGGGGAGGAACTCAGACTAGAGCCGCTGCTCCTTCACATCGAGAGGAGCCAGTTGAGGCTCGGGCATCTGGTCAGGATGCCTCCTGGATGCCTCTCTGGTGAGGTGTATATTAACAGAAATGAACTGATAATGTCACAAAATGTCATCAATTTAGTCAGAAGATCAGATTTCTTTAAACCAAATTAGATATAATTAGACCCAAGTGAGAAAAATGGATTTCATTTTTTGGACTCAGCAGTGCAAAAATAGTCCTAATTCATTTGAAAAAACAGACAATCTCCAAAAAATAGATTTTTGAGACCCAGAGTAATAGTTTTTATTCTGGTGGATTCTCTGCTGTCCGTGAACAGTTCACGCCTGAACTTTTTCATTCATGCTGGTATGTAATGATGAGCGATCTTCAGAAACGTCCGGCTGGCAGCCAAGCTCTGCCTGCTTTACGTCCCCTTTGAGATAAGTTTGGTGCAACTCAGCTGCCGTGAAGCAACGCGCAGGTCTGTGGATGAGATGGATCTCATGCGCTGGGAATGTATTCTTGGTGATAAAGAAAAAAAAATAAAAGATTATAAATTGGGCCTGTGGGAAAACAAATCTTGTTTGTGATGGCAAGTGATGAAACTCTGTGGTTCGTAATGTCTCGGGCAGAGCATGTTCCCACAGTCCAAAGGAGTTTTAACCAAACAGTCGTTTAACATTCAGGTAGGAAGACGAGTAAACGGCTCCACTCGTCCTAGAAAATTTTCATTTACTTAAAGAAACTAAACAGAGGCTAAACTGGGGTATATTGGGACATCAAATAATTTTAAACTGCATTTAAAGGGCCTAAAATAAAATGTAATGGGGGGGTTAGGAAGGCATTCGAATAATTCATTAAATGGAGCAACGACTAATGGAAAATTTGAACAACCTAACTAAAAGCTATAAACATGCAATATTTGAACACAGAAGCACAAAAACATCAACTATTAAGTTTAATGTAGATGTATTTGCTAAATATCTGCCTATTGTGCTACCAGATGATTTTAAAATAACTTAGAAACATTAAATATAACGTGAGAACAAAAGCATGCTTTGATGTAGCCTCTGTTTAAACACTTTGTTTTTCTATTTAAATTATCCATATAACACATTTCTTATATAATAACATATAAAATATTTCTTATATAGAGTAATATGTTTCAAGGGCTTCTTTAAATCTGTGTTATTTTAGCTTTCAAATAATAAAAAAAATAAAAATAAAAATACTGGTTTCCGAAACAGAATATTAAATTCAGCCAATAAAAATAGATTTTTTTTAAAAACTAAAATCTCATATTTTTGAACAGTATGTTCATGTTCTGTGCCTTTTATTCTCTCGATTCTCATTTTGCATGAATTACTGCAGCAGTGCAGCGTGACATGGAGGCGATCACAAGAAATGTGACAATTTCAGCCCATTTATTGAAAACATGAGGAGTTGTAACTGACTCCAGCTGCTGTTCAACATATTTCCTTCCACTGAATTTTCCTGACAAAACTTTTGCTGTGATCTTCTGTGCGTTCTTGTTCTCTCAAGTCAGTCGTTTTCCATACATTTTGGATAGTCTCATTTTTGGATCTGAACATTTAAAAGCAAGCTTGATAGAACTCCTCCCTATATTAACTTTTCCAACATCAACAATCCTTTATTTTCCCCATGGGGCCGCCCTCTTTTAAGACGTCCTGAACGCGCCCCTGTCATGTGCTTAACATGTTCTCAAAGTTTTCTTTACGGTACGGTCTCTCTAAGTAATGCCCTCATGCGCATTCAGAGGAGAGAAACTGTTGTTTTAAGGATTTTGACGCTCAGGTGCCGCTTTGCCTCCTCATCCGCGCCGCTGGGACCCGGCCGGACTCCCTGATTGGCCGGTGCGCCGCGATGATGTCACCGCCTGCCTCGCTGTCCAAGTCCGGTGAGGCATCAGGCGCAGATCCGCGCAGGAGCTCCAGATGGAGTTGACGCGCGATGGGATAAGAGCTGCGGGTCTTCTGATGAACTCGAACCGTGCGGGCTCAGAGTGCAGCTGCAGCCCGTCATGGGGGACGGCGGCGCGTCTTCTCCGGTGAACCTCCACAACGGCACCGGGAGCGAGGCGTCCGACTCGCCGGGCTCCGCTGCGGCCGCGTCCGAGCACTGGCTGGCCGGGATGAGCCTGGTGATGGGTCTGATCGTCCTGTCCATCGTGTTCGGGAACATCCTGGTGATCGTGGCTATAGCCAGGACGCAGCGGCTGCAGACGCTCACCAACGTGTTCATCGTGTCGCTCGCGAGCGCGGACCTCATCATGGGGCTTCTGGTTGTGCCATTTGGCGCGGCGCTGGAGGTGCGCGGCTCCTGGACGTACGGCTCGTTCTTCTGCGAGTTCTGGATCTCCGTGGACGTGCTCTGCGTCACCGCCAGCATAGAGACTCTGTGCGTAATCGCCATCGACAGGTATGTGGCCATCACCTCACCTTTCCGCTACCAGAGCTTATTAACCAAAGCCCGCGCCAGGGCGGTGGTGTGCGTGGTGTGGGGCATCTCCGGGCTGGTCTCCTTCCTCCCCATCCTCATGCACTGGTCCCGCGACAGCGTGGACACCGCCTGCTACAATGACCCCCACTGCTGCGACTTTGTGACCAACAGGGCTTACGCCATCTCCTCATCCATCATTTCCTTCTACATTCCGCTCCTGGTCATGATTTTCGTTTACGCGCGGGTGTACAGGGAAGCCAAACTGCAGCTGAGGAAGATCGACAAGTGCGAGGGCAGGTTTCACAACACCCTCACCGGACTGACCTCCAAGTGCAAGAAGAGGCCATCGAAGATCCTGGCGCTCAGAGAGCAGAAGGCGCTCAAGACTCTGGGCATCATCATGGGGACGTTCACCTTGTGCTGGCTGCCCTTCTTCATCGTCAACGTGGTGCGGGTGTTCTGCGCGGAGGTTGTGGACAAGAACCTGTTTGTGTTCCTGAACTGGTTGGGCTACGTGAACTCCGCCTTCAACCCGATCATCTACTGCCGGAGTCCGGACTTCAGGAAGGCCTTCAAGAGGCTGCTGTGCTGCCCGAGGCAGGCGGACCGCCGGCTGCACATCAGCTCCTGCGATCTGTCGCGGTGCTCCGGCGGCTTTGTTTCCGCCCTGGAGCCCGGGACGCTGGAGATGTGGTCGGACTGCGCCGCGCTGGACAAGAGCGACAGCAGCCTGATGGGGACCGGGACATTGTCTCACTCCGAGTCCCAGATGTGAAGGAAAATATTGAAATTAACTTATTGTTGTTGCTTAAAAAGGAAAAACAAAAAACAAAAAAAACCTTCAGCCTGTGTGAATAAAAACCAAATCGATCGTCATTTTGGGACAGGAATTTTCTTTAAGGTGTTTTCAGAAATGTAGAACAAAGTGAAGTTTGAAAAACCCTGCAGAACCAAACACTTTTAATATATATAAAATCTAAAATCCAAATTTGCCAAAAAGAAAAAAACAAAAAGATGGTAGTGCGCTTTTGTTAGATTTTTTTTTAGCAATTATTTAGTTACTAAAATATTGTGTTTTTTACTGTAAACGCAATGGATAAATTGCCCGATTTATACCTGGAGAGCATTTTAAAATGATCCCACCAGAGCCGGACCAAGGCAGTGGCGATCTAAGCTGCTGCTATACACTCCCAGGCCAACAGGGGGCTCTCAACGTACAGCATTTGTTTCTGAATTTAAAATTATTTCAATTCGTTTTTATAGATTTCTTGACAAATTATGAATTTGTCATCTTTTACGAGTGCTTTTTTTTAAAATGTAATTTTTGTCGCAAAAGCAAACATTTAAAGAAGGCTAATTTTTATATTTTCTCCAAAGGTTTTTGAATTTCAAGTTGAAAAGAAGAAAAAAGTTTTGTTTTAGATGTAAAACAAAAGTTCTGAAAATTATTTTCAAGAAGGCAAACAGAAAAAAAAACTGCTTCACTGTGAGATGAATGAATGTAAATAAGAAAAACCTTTAAAATTGTTAATTTTTTTATTAATTTTTTTGATGATGGAGGTTCAGTGGAAATTTCAGGAAACTTGAAAATACAAAAGAAATATATATTATTCCTTATATATCGAAAATGTCTATGAACGTTTAAGTGAGTTTTTTTTTTTTTTTTTCAATATAAAACCTGATGCTTCAGTGGGAAAATAGAGTAAAACCAGATATTTTTCCGATTATAAAACGTCTGAAAGTAAATTACACCCAAAGGAACAGCACATCCACCAGCCTAATTTATTCCTAAAAGTATTTTTTTAACCTTAATTTTCTTAAAATTAAGCAATCACATTTTAATCAATAGTGGGTTTTAAAATAGGCTATGATTTTTATAGTTAAAGCCGGCCCAAAGCACAAGTGCACCAAGCTCCTGGTTAGGACCATCCTAATAAACACTTTTCAGTACGCTATGAACCTACTTTTAAGTGTCTCAGAGGATTTATAAATATAATTTATAAAAGAAGTCATTAAAATGTTAAGTAAAATTTTTTGATAAAAAAACGAGGATTTAAAAAGTTTTCTTGTGTTTTTAAAACATCTGCAAGCAGGTAAAAATCTAACAGAATATAGTTTGCTCTTATAAAACTGTTCACACTTACTAAAGTGATTCATTCACATAAACTATATATTTTTTAAAGTTAAATTTATTGGATTAGCAGTCTCATTTCTATCTGTTGAGATGATTAGAATAAAGCAGGTTTTGAAACAATCGCTCTAAAGCCAGCAGCTCGTGGCAGAAGTGAGCAAAGCTGCTGCTTGGGACTCCAAACCACCAGGGGGCGCCCCAAGCATACTGGACTGCTAGAAAATGGACATCAGAACTTCTTATTTGTCATCACATTAAGAAAAGATTTAAAGCAAACTATTAAAAACTTTCTAATGAATGTAGTTTTATTTTTTTAGGTTTAGTTTCTTAGTTATTTTTGCCGTTTTTCTGAGACAATAGGGAAACAAAATGAAACCGATTAAAGGATTAAGTAGCCATAGGGGCTGCTGGGTTTAATCCAAGCTGGGCCTCAGACACACTGGGGTTTATCTCTGTTGACACCAGATATAAGCTGTGTTTGTGACGGCTTAGCGCCCCCTGCTAGCCTGCTGGGCCTGAGAGAAATTTAATTCTTACACCACCTGTAAGAATTCAACGAAAACACAAGTTGCACTAACAGGGAGGAAAACCTTCAAGGCTTAAAAGTTCCCATTGAGCCCAATTTCAGCATTAAGGCTGCAGCTGGGCTGTGGGTATGTTGGGAAAACTGCTAGTTTAATCTCAGTGCATGTTAAGTATTTTTTATGCTTTCGTTGTAGACCTGCAGCACTTTTTTTTCTTTTATATGATATTTTCTTTATAAGTCACAATCAGATCTCCAATAAATAAACGTCACATCAGCCAGCATCAGTTCATCTTCAATTTTTAGATCCAACACTTTCATGTTGTATCCTAGATATTCAAAAATAAAAATAGACGTTGTTTAGACATATTTCCAACCATAAAATGTCCACTGAGTTAACAAGAGTCAAAATTTAAAGGTAATTTAATCATTTATGTTTGTCTCTGAGCTTAGAAAGCATTTTTCTTTTGGTTTACAGATTAATCACATGCTGTGTCATGTTTGAATTTAGAGAATAAACTATGATTCAGGATTTTAATAAGTCAATATTTCACATCTAGTTACACCCTTAGGACTACAAAATTATTTATTAGGTAATTTTAAATAAAAATTTTTTTTACCTGTATCTACTTTAGTAAAGCAGTTTTTGTTTACTACTTGAAATCGTCTCAACAGCAGAAAAATCTCATTAATAGCCTAAAAAAAAATTTATTTCACTATTTAGTTTATTTCAATGGAGGGTTTTGACACAATCATATTTATTAAACAGATAATTTGAGTCAATTGATCATTTTTTCAATCTTAACACATCCAGAGATAGTCAATTTAATGAATCATTAGCTCATTAATTTAATGTAAAACAACTTGTATTGAATACGGAATCAACAAAACAAACGAAACATTCAATTATATATTCAGAAACCGTCAAGTACACACTAATAATCCGAATAATAATTTAAACCTTTCAGATTCAGTTTATAATGTCAATTTGTACAAGTGTTTCAATAAAAGAAAGACCAGCATCAAGTCATTAACTTTCCTGAGCAAGTATGTGGCGACAGTGGACGGTTTGTTACATAAAATGATTTCAATTTTAAACTCAAAATTTATTAAATTAAAAATTTCAAACGTCACATACAAAAATGCAAAGAAGTAAGATGAAATATGGTTTGAGCCCACTGATGGCAGAGTGGTTTAACTGGTGGCCCCCCAATAAAACTCAGCCCAGGGCCTCATTCAGCCGTGGTCCGGCTCTGGAGCGCTGCGATTGAGAAACACAACACACACAGATTTTTAAAAAAAAACAACAAAAAAAACCCCACACATCCTCTCTTGTAATTTACTCCCCCAAATATGTTTATTTATTTATTTTTTGTCTAAATTACTTGGATAAGCAGTCTCTTCCATGTCTACAGAGACGAGGATGATGATTGGTTCTCAGATAATCCCACATCATGATGCTTACGGTACCGCTCCGGCGCGCCACAATAAGCTGGTTGATATTTAAAAGCATTTGTCTTGTATAGCTCACAATGTGTTTTTACCTCACAGCCGTCGGCAAGTGCAATTTGTACTATGACAGGTACTTGTTTATATTAAACATCATGTAAAATAAGACGTGTATTTATTCCGCCGTGTCTTTTAAAGTGAGGAGAGTGTTTGCGGGGCGGACGCCTGTTGTACATACTGCAGCGCGAAGTGATGAAGTGATGATGAAGAGCCTCTCTCTTGCTGTCCGTCTCTGGCTTTAAGAGCTGTTGTGAGGTGGTGCTTTAACGTCTGTGAAAATAAAAGGAATTTTCAAGATCATTCAAGACGTATTTCTTGTGGATTCAATTGAATGAGATGTTTTCTCTAATTAATTGAATACTTGTAATTTACTTACTGAATGGAAATGTTATCCAAACCAACCTGGTACATCGTGGAAAAGTTGTTGCCTCCTGAACCTAATACCTGGTTGTGACTAGAAGTGCACTGATCACAGTTATCGGTCCTGATCTACCAATACTGATATTTACAAAAATCAAAACAACAACTGACACTGGCAGGTGTTGTAAAGTCTAACGGTAATGGTTGTTTACACCAAACACGTGTGAAAAACGGGTCCGCCGCTTCAAGTTTAACGCGTTTGCACTTTAACGCCTGACATTTTGCTCTACAGCTATCGTTTCGCGCATCAGGTTTACAGTCAAAGTCTATGTGGAGGCGTGTCAGATGCGTCAAAAACACTCTAGGCGTTGTTTTCCGCTGTTTGTCGGACGTTAGATGCATCCAATGCACCACAATAGGCCCTCAACGCACATCCACATAAACTTTGAATGCAGAACGCGGTTGGTGTGAACGCACCATAATTAGAAGGGTTGGAAACGTCTCAAAATATAGCAATAAAGTTGCTAAATTGGTGTCAGCAATTGATCGGTGTAACGCTAGTTAGATGTATTGATAACTAATTTTGTCAGACAATAAATTGTCCCAGAACTTATCGCGATAAAGATAATATTGTTGTTTTGAGACAATTCTCAAGAAACACAGTAGTGATAATGAAAGAATAATGCAAGGACACTTTCTCAAAGATCAATAAACTTCAAATTCTGATGAACTTTTAAACACTGGAACTGCAAGTCATTTGAAATATCCAAAATATCCAAAACAACAGAAACAACAAATAAAATGACCTCTGAAGTCTCTGTAAACAAAATTGACTTTCAAAAAGGGAATAGATGAGACCAACGCACCAGATTGAAGACCAGCTTTGGTAGGAAGAGGGAAAAGGAGAAAAATGATAAATGAAGCAAATAAAAATGAATAGTTTTTTTTATTTTGTCAAGCGATTAATTGATATATTGTTTATTGTGACAGACCTGCTGCTGGTTTCCACATTCTGCTGTCAAGATTGTGGTGGTAGCTGCGTTTCCATCGACTATATAATTGTGCAAATTGGAATTCTGAAAACAATTTTGCTTAATGGCAACACATCTATTACTTTTTTTGATGAAAAAGTTCTTGAGGTGGTTGTTCGGCTGCATCAAATTTGGTTTATTTCACAAAACTGCAATGGAAGTATCACAAAAGTCATGTGATCAACAAGCAGCTGGAGAAAAAGACGACAGGAAGTGGTAGGAGGATGATAACGCAGCATGGTTTTGAATCACGTGGCTTTATTTATTTCTTATTTAACGGAAATACTGCAATTATAAAATTGTGTTTTTCTGATATTAATGGAATATTGACAAAGTTTTGCGCACGTTTGTAATGGAAACGCAATAATTAGAATATGCCCATCCGAAAAAGTCCAGAATTTCATATATTTGCCATTTTTGAGACTAGAAGCTGGAGAAATCAGGACCAAACCCCAATACTGAATAAAAAAAAAATTCTGAATACTTAAACTTATTGTGGATGACAAGATTTGAACCATAATGAGGCATGTGAAAATTTACACGCCTTCTTTTAGACTACATTTCTATCAGCACATAACACAGGTTTGTCTTTTCAGCTTCTCTTTGTGATGCAAACACGAGCTGAATCAGGTTTTTGGAGATAAAAGAAAAACTCTGTTTCATTCAAATGCTGCCTGTTGGACACAGAGAGCATTTGTCTAACTTTTGTACAGCTGATGCACAATCCGGTGTTTTCACTCTGAATCCTTCCTGATGCTGACCTCCGGGCGGCATCTCCCCCGAGCGTCGCTGTAAAAGCCAATAGAAAATGTTTTAATAAACATCATGCCAGCTGGTGTTATGAAGTGGCTCTTACAGGAGAGATTTGCACTTCCCTCTGAGGAATATTAATAAACCCTTAAGCTGGGCACCTTTAAAATGCATTAGTGTGATGTGTTATGCTAATGTCGCCCTCCTAAAAGGACTGAGCCGCACATCTTAATCAGGACCTAAAAAAAGAGAAAAATACTGAATGAAAGTGAGCTCAGCTGTTTTGGCTCCAGAACATTGTTTAGACATGATTTGCTGAGGTAATGAGTGTGAATGAGGCTGAGTTTTTTGGGGGGGAAAAACAACAGCCTGAAAGCAGAAACACCGATGGCCTCCTGCCAGAGACGTGCATTATCACTGACCATTGTTTGTTTGTTTGGCCAGGACTTTACATTTGGCGTTGAGCTCCCAGATGGAGAAGCTAATCAGCTGCTTTAAGAGTAATTGCTTTAAATTGCATGTGTATCAGCAGACATTTTGGCTGCTCAAAGGGAAAGTAAACAGATTACCATCAACGTGACCTCACTCAGGGTGAGACGCTGCACCTTGTTCTTTAAATCCTTCCAGGAAGGATTTGGAAAACAGCCGAAATGGTAAAATCCCGAAAGAGAGCTCGATTTAGCAGTGTATTGAGGCCTTATTGGTAACGAACAAACTTTAATTTTTAATCAGACTTTAATCAGACATTCAAAACAGACTGTCCTGTCCAGGTAGAATAGGTAGAAGTAAAAAAAAAAACATCAGTCTCTTTTTATTAAATGATCTTCAAATCATTTATTTCACATATATAACAAACACTTCCATTCCAGATTTCAATATTGTACAGTTAAGATTTGTAAAAATTTTTTTAAAAAAGCAACCAATGTTTGAATCCCATGTGACAAAACAGTACAAGGTCCCACTCTCGTTCTTTATCTCCCCAAAGTCTCTTTTATTTTTAAAATTAATTTATTTGAACTTTTTTTCCCAAGTTCCACCGTACCAAAATCCACAAACTCATTCTTGTTGTATAAACACACTGTTTACTGTTGTGTTTTTTTTTTTTTTAATTCTTATGTACAATTATGCCTAGAGATGCATTTTCATATGTATTATCAATAGTTTGTGTCCCTCTGTATTTTTAACCGTCCACATATAAATTTGGTTTTATTCAGACTTAGGTATAGATTAAACCATCATTTTTGATTAAACAGTCTCTAAAATCTGCCTTTTTTTTTTCTGGTCCAGAACAAAAAAATATTTGTGTTATATCCATGTAAGACAAAGATTTCCATTTTTGATGCATTAAATATATATTTGACATACTGGAACAAAACTAAACTGTTTGGACTTAACACTGATCCCTGTGGGATGCCACAAGTAATGTCTAAGAAGTTCACTATTTTCCACAAATTTCTGCTTATTTATAATTTAACTTTTAACCCATTTCTACACCACGTCTCTTCTACCAAACCCTCTGGTATCCTAGTCGACGTGTGTCAAACTCGAGGCCCGTGGGCCAAATCCGGCTCCCAATGCTTCTTATATGGCCCTAGATTATAGACTGAACACTAAGTGTGCTTAAATATCATGTTTTCAATCAAATTAATGCAGTTTTTATCTGTTTACTGCCAAATTATGTCAATTAGTCCATCCAGTTTCTTGAGAATTATCATGGAAATTCACACAAAATCAACAAATCCCACCACTTTTTTTTTGTGCTAATTATTGGGAGTTTATTGCAGATTTTTCTCAAAAATTGTCAAAAACTTTCTTACTTGTTCTAAACAGCTGCCTCAGCCTTAATTGATGTCAGATTATAGTCCATAATCTATACAGCGAGTAATAAAAAGTCAAATTTACTGTCAATATTGCAAATTAGTACCACAAACACTGACTTTTATTGCAAAAATCACAAAAAGAATCAGGAAATTCTGGAGGAACTGAAAAGATGTTCAATAATATTTAATTTTAAGAATTCACTGATATTTTTACTAGTTCATCCTGGCACAACCGGCCCTTTAAGAGGATTCATGATTGTGATCTGGGCCAAAACGGAAATGAGCTTGACACCCGATATAGACGACATGTCAGGATTTATTGTGTCAAATGCTTCGTATATTTCTTATCGCCGATGCTGAGTTATTTCCTCCGTTAGATCGATTATCGCCAGGGAACTGAATGTTTTAGGAGCCTTTTTCACTGATTTGAACTTCATGTTGAACAATGAAGTCATTAGAAGACCGACACATGGTGCACCAACGCTGAAGTGGGCGATGGCATTTAAATTTGTTGTAATTAATCAAAAAGACGCCAAAAGAAGCTCAGCAGCAGCGAGAACTGATTACACAGAACAGAACAGTTTTCATGTTGTTTACGCCAATATTTGTGCTTCCATCTGAAAGCTGCAGCAGAAACTAACTCATCTGGTAAGTTCAGTGTTTCTTGATCTAAATCCTGCTCTTTCTGTGTATTTTATTTTTGTACTGAACTGCTTGTAAACCCAACACATATTGGGATTGCTCAAGTGTGGAAATTGAGTTTTCTTGCACTGCTTTTCTAATCTGCACTTTGGCTTAAACTGAATCACTTTCTGTGGGGCTTATTAGATATTTAAGCTTCTGTAGTTATTAGAAAGTTTGTAATTTATTAGTAAGTGTAGATTAAATGGCTTAATTTACAGGACAGCACGGATTCGTGTTGAAGCAGTCGCCGGTCTTTACATTTTAAATCATGTGTGACGAATGAGAAAAAAACAAAAATTTGTAGTAATTCTTCCAAAATACTTTAATTATTGTTGGGGTTTTTTTTAAGGAATAGTAGATTGACACCACATATTTTTTGGCAATATTTGTAAAATTGTAGGATGTGACTGGCAGCAAATATTTTTGTGTGAGATTATTTTTACTGCAATAAACGATTAACTTTTTTCACAGACACCATCTGTATTTAAATTCATCCAGTAAGCCTTGTATCTGAAACTTCTCACTGAAGGTTTTGAAAGCATATTTAAATAACTTTTAGGGAGCAGAACCATCAGGAAACTGATTTAGAGAAACAAGACATTAAGACGTTATGCAAATGTAATTTTCTTCAGAGGGGTTTAGTTGGAGCAAAGGGTAGCTGCAATTTGTCCAAACAATAAATGTCAGCACCTGAAGATAATTACTGCTGATTGCTAATCATCACAACCCTATCAGACCCCAACAGAGACGCTAAATTAAAATAAATATGCAAACATAAAGTGGTACATGTTGCACTATTTTACATAAGCAGAAACAAATGTTTTATTGTGAAAAAAAAAAAAAAATCACATTTCTGCTTAAAGTCTCAGATTTTTTAATTTGTCTTGTTTTTTTCTGACTCGTATTGACTCGTAAACCTAATATTATTTTTTTTCTGTTGCTTAATTTCATACAGAGTGTCAAAGTTAAGAGCCAAAACCAGGTGCTGCTCTTCATGGGTCCATCTGTTCGGGTTCCCGGGCGGAGTCGGTCCTCTGTGGCCTCCATCTGCCTGGATTTGGCTCACATGGGCTCACTGTGGCTCTCATGGAGCTCCGGTGAACACGGTCGGCAGCAGTGACTGTTTGAGTTGCGTAATGTAAACTGAATGACCTGCCAGCGTGTGAACCAAGATTCAGAGCAAAGCACATTGATGCCCACACAAATGCTTTGTTTGAGATATTTTTTTTCCATGAAATCGAGATACCATTTGGGCTTCAAGATAGAAACGTTTTTTTTTTTTCAATGCATTTTTGATTTCTGATTTTTTTTTTCTTTTCTTTTTTTCGCTTGCTTTGTTTTCTAAAAATTAGATTACAAAAATTATTTTTAAAAACTGGATTTTATTTCAATCATCCCTTATATGAGTTGTACAATGGAGAATAAATTGATTTATTAATCAATTTATTAATTGATTTTTTAATTGATTGAATTTAATTAATTGAATAAATCATTTAATCCCATGATAAATTAAAAGAAACTCAATCACTTTCATTTGCTTGATTTATAGTTTTTCTCTCTTTTTACCAAAAACTGAATGATAAAAGTCTTCAGTCTGGTGTTTTAGTCTCAACCTGACCTTTTTTTGACAGATAATTTTGTTTTCAGAGACTTTATGATTAATTTTATTTGTTGTTTCAGTTCCAGTGTTTAAATGGTCATTAGAATTCAAAGTTTATTGATCTTTGAGAATGTGTTCTTGCCATTATCACTATAATTATTCAATCCAGAATAAATAATATAAATGTATTAGAATCTAAAAGAAGGGAACCATGATGACAACATGCAGACTTATTTCCCAGCAGCGTTTAAATTACTTTGAAGTACAAAGATTATTCATTGTCTTTGTTTCTTTCCTCTTTGTTGAGCAGCAAAGTCGAACTCCCCCTTCTAATAAAACGAAAAAAAAAAAAAAAAACTTGATCCCTTTCATGTTTTAAACCCAGTCAGCGTCAACTCAGGGCTTTAACTTGTCAGTCTGATGTAAACAGACAGGAGACATTTTCCAGACGCACACAGCAAGCAGGGGACGTATAGTTTCAGCTTCAGCTTGATGAACTTGTCTTGTTCTTTCAGTTTGCTGACAAATTTGTCATGAAGCAAAGTTCAAAGAACATCAGAGCCATTGCTGTGCTGTGAAACTGTCACAATCAGAAACAAAGTTTTCTTTGATTATTTTATTAATGGGTCGCAGAGATGTGTTGGATTTTTGCAATGCAAGGTTGACTAAATCTCTTAATCTAAGAAAATAACAAAAACTGGAATTGAAAAAACATTTTCTTTGACTGAAATAAATAAAAATAGTAATTAATCATATTGTGCTTTTATAAAACAAAAACATATTGAAAATATATATTTAATATCTTTCATTTTTGTGTTTATGAATCTATTTATAATTACGGCACTTCGTAGCTTTACTGGCGACAGCAAACGTTGGGAGAAAACAATGTCAGTCGGTTGTTCAACAATAACTTAATAATTTTTTTAAATGTTATTATTCATTACTCAATCGATGTATATCTAATCCCAATACAATACTTAGACATTATTGAATTGTGCACCGAAAAATTTACCAAAGTGTGAACAAACTAATACACTACACTGTAAAAACACAAAATCTTGCCAAATGTACAGTTGAAATAAGAAAATCAAACGTACAAATAACTTTCAGCAAGAGATAAGAGCTTGTTTTAAGTAAATAATTCATTAATATTGATGGAAAACGTACTAGTTTTATTGGCAGATAAATTCACAATTTTCCCAGGTAATTGAAGTAATCGGCCAATTGAACAAATAGTTTTTCATCAACATTAAGGCGTTATTGACTTCAAACAAGCTCTTAAAGGTTTATGAAATGTTACTTCTAAGTTAGTTTTGTATTATTTCAAGTGACAAGTATATTTGAACCGGAAATAGACAAAAAAAGAAAATTCACACTCTAAAAACTAACTAAATTAGACAAAAAGTTCTAAATTAGACAAAAACTCTAATGAGTTCGGTTTGGTTTAACCCTGGTGCGATGGACCAGAGGCCACATGAATATTCTCAATTTAAAAGGGCCTATTTTGGACCGTGGAGTTACATAAGACAGAAGGTAAAACAGACTATAATAACATTCATGGTGAGGCTCCTTTCCCCAGCCGGAGGCTGCAGACTTGGTGAGTCTTTAATGGTGGACAGCAGCAAACTGAACAGGGAACCGGACGAGGCTGTTATCTGCTCCTCAAAGAGCTGCTATCATGCTCGCAGCTTCGGCCCAAAGGACACGCTCGATGCTTTATGAATTCAAGGGTGGCCATCGGAGCTGATAGGGGGCCTTTCTCCGGGCTAAAAATAGCCACCGGCCTGGATTGGAGATTTGAACCCTTTGCCCGCTGCTGGCTGTGTGGAAAACGGTGAGATTCACCAAGACGTGACCAGAATCTACGAGGAAGCAAATTTCTCTTCTATTGAATGAAGTTGGGGTTTTTTAAGCAGGCAGGTTGCTGTCAGTTGGTGCAGAGGCAGGGGTTTTTCTCCCTTAATGTCTGTAGATTCATCTGTGGGGAAAGAGGAATAAATGAAGCAAAGCAGCGGTAGTGAATTTTGATGGCAGCAGACTGACGTGGTGACTGAGTGTATTGTGCACCAAACTGCTCTGATGGCTGCTGTTTGGATGCAAAACAACAGACAGGGAGACGGTTTGATGGAATTTGGATAAATTTGCTTCATCAAACCTTTTTTTTTTTGTTTCATTTTAAGGCTTTCAAGTTTTCAACCTCAGACTGATGAATGACACCATTTCGTCTTGGTCTTTTAAGGAATTTACTCTTGATGTATGATGTAGTCACACTGTGCCTTGCAAAAGTTTTAATTCCCGTCAAATACTACAAATAGAAATCTGGAAAGTGTGGCATGCATTTGTTTTAAAATTGAGTTTCACGTTTGCTCTTTTTTTTTTTTTTTTGTGAAACAGTTGTCAGACTGAATGAGGATCTCTGAGGATGAATGTTCAAGTCTCGCAATAGAGTCTCAACTGGACTTTGACTGGGCCATTCTGAAAAGTGTAGCTAACATCACTGCAGACCCCACACATCCTGGACACAAATTCCTTCACTTTTACTTTCAGGTCAGCACTACACAGAGCCACTTGCAGAATTGATACCACGCATATTTGCATTAATTCATACTATTGTGTGAAAAAAAAAAAATACATTTATTCAGACTTAAGAAAAAAAAACCTTAATGTTTTATAAACATAAGCATATTTTAAGTTTCTTTTTTGAGAGCAAAGCAGAACTGAAGTAAAATTTCTTGTTCTTGCTCAAACTGTGAATGAAACTGATTCGGATTCTTTGTCTACTAATTAGGTGACCTCTAACTGGAATTGGATTCAATTTAAGGATAATCTAAAGTAGCTTAGTGTTATTTTGTGTCAGTCTGCCACATGAAATCCTTCTAAAATACCTTCTACTTGTGAAAAAGTTAAAGGTATAAGTACTTTGACTCTTGAAAACAGATGATTTGGTTCCATAAACATTTCGGGAAATCAAAAGCAGCAGTCATGTTTTAAAGCTGCAGTAAAACAATTAGAAAGCTGTGCGTTAAAAATTCTTTGAGTTTTTTTTTTTAACGTTGCAGAACCAATTCTGTTTTAAATCATCTGCTCAAACTGAGAGCACAGTCGAATAGACGACCTCGAACACCAGTGACATCACTATTTTAGAAGTAAGATGTACAACTAAAAAAATCAGTAGAGTGAAGGGGGTCCTTATGCGTTTTAAACTTTTCAAGTATAAAAAACAGACACCAGAGGAGAAAAATATACTCATTTCTTTTTATTCCCTGGAAACACAGTATGTACAAACATCCAGAATCATTTTGTTTTCTTTAAAAACATCTTATCATTTTACAGGGCTTATCTACAAATGCATATATTATAATCACAGTTTAAATACTCCACAAAACAGGAATGGGGGAAATCATTGCAGAACAACAAGAACAGACGCCTCATTTATTTATTTTTTCCTTTCACAGATCGGCACAAACTGAACATCATTTTCTTCATGAAACATGATCCATTCATCCACATGAAGCTGCAGCATGGCTTCATTTCAAGGCTTTCAAGGAACGCAGCAAATCTAGGATCAGCGAATACCCAGCCTGATTTGAAGGGGAAGGAGGGGAACAATCTGAAAAAGCCCATTAGAAAGCCTCTGAGAGTTGTGGGCTTAATTGCAAATGCCCTGTGCCAGTCTGTTGCATAGGCAGCTCTTCAATTCTGCATCAAAAACAAACAGCAAGACTGGAAAAAAAAAAAAACTGAGCACCTTGAAGGAGAATTCATCTGTGTAGCAATCCGCCAACTTTGCACAAAAACAAAGCCGAAATTTAAGGCAAATTTTCCTTTTGTCTTATTAGTGTCGTTTTGTTTCAATATGAGATTAAATTTAAGCTTTTTCTTGCCTGGGAGGTTTTCAAATTGATCCTATTTGGTAAAGAAGGGAGATCGGATGCAATGAACGTGAAGTTCCATCAAATGCAGGGCAGTCGCTGCTGCAGCAGAGAGGCTTTAAGGTCTCTGTGACCTCGATAGCGAGACTTTCATCTTTATCTTTATTTACGTAGCGGTCCACTTTTGCATAGCCTCAGGGGAAATGGAGACAGGATCAGCCTGCAACCATTCATGTCCATTTAAAACAAGAAAACAAAAGAAGGGCAGGCATATCTTTTGTAGCGCTGCAGCAAATGAGATCAGATGAGGTGAGCGGAAACCAAGCATTACGTAACAAAAGTTGCTCTTTAACCTCCATCTTGCAGGGCTAACCCTTTTTACAGAGAGTTGCAGGCGTGTGCACGCTCATGTTGGCGGATCGACTCTGGAAGGAAAAAAAACTGGCCTTAATGGTCCATCTAACAAGCCTGGGCAGCTAAAGCATGTACACAGGGTGTAAACACAACAGCTGGAGAGGTTAAAGAAGGCACACATGCATAATTTAAATATTCAAATGTCTCACAAACAAAGATAAAAGCAATACACCAGCAGTCACAAAAAACAAGTGGAAATGGATTGCACTTTTGTCCCTGGATATTTTTTTGCTTTCTTGAGCTGCAGCTACAAACTTCCCGCTCTGCCTTTGATTTTTCTTCTACTCTCCATTTAATGTAATAGGGGCTACAAAAAGAGAAAGGAAGCATACAAACATAAATATCTGTCTGAAAAAAAAAAAAAAAAAAAAGTCACATCCTACACTGAGTGCAAATATACTTTTTGTGCTCAACATGCAAAACCAGGAATGGTTAAAATGCCACAAAACATTTACACGTAGATGTTACAACAAATGTTGGGTTTAACCAGGACAGGATGAGACAAATAAAGGTTTGGAGCACTAATGACTTCAAGATTAGAGGCAGCCATCTTCAGTTGTGGAAGAATCCCAATTAGCCTGTACCAGAAGCTAAAGCTAACAGCTAGCTTCGGAGGGGGCCGTGATAAAAGCGGACTCCTACCTTCTTAAATTAAACACAATCTGAAAAACGTCGGACTGGTTCATGAGATTTACATTCTCCCAGCTTTTAAAGCGTTAGCCGTGTTTGTGTTAGTTTTTTTTTTTTAACATGGAAACGGATATTCACATGTGTAGAGGAAATGGAAGTTTGAGGCGGTGCGCCATAAATTACATTCCTGTGTGAAACGCGCACTGAGTGGAACCTGTCAAGTGGTTCAAGGCAGGTTAACTGGCGGATGGAAAAAAATTTTTTTTTTAAAATAATTTTACTTCAGAAATTGAATTTAGAAATGACATCAAATCAAACTTTATTGGGTTCACGTTTCAATTTGCATTGTAAGTGTACAATGTTGTCTGGAGTGTTAGCCTCTCTTCCTAGCCACTGAAAGGCTAACTAGAGTGACGGAATTGCGACTTACAACTTTTTAGTTATAAATTAGACTTACTTCAAAATTCCCAAACATTCCCTTAAGAGCAAAAAATAAAAAGTCATGAGGATAATAAAATCTACAACTCAGATGTAATGAAACAAAAAACATATTAGATACATTTTAAAGGAAGAAAAAAAAAATTACATTCATGGCAGGGGAATTTAAGACCAGCTGTACATTTTAACCTTTCATTTGACTTTAAGTTTAATCACAGACTGATTCCAGCTTAATGCAGCTGAACAGGAGGCGGTGTTATGCTGCCGGCTACAGGGGAACATTGCAAAGATGCTTCCTGAAAGCTGCCACCTGCGCCACACAGATGAGGCCACGTTGCTCCACTGGCCGTATGTGCTGCGCAGGGCGGGGGCAAAATAATAATAAAAATGTTTAAAAAATAAACAGAAGAAAAATGCAGCAGTAGAACTGAGGTTCTCCTAAAGTAAAAACTGATCTGCTTTTGTTTTGCTTCAGATGTTCAGCAAAAACATATTTGGCTTATTTGTAGACAGACTACATGCTGGCAATGACCAATTCAGTTTAGTTACCTTCAGGATTCCTACACATCTTTGGAAAGAAATACATATTCTTCCAGACATCTTGGTTCTTTAGATTAATTTTCTAATTTAAAAGTATTAAAGTTGATATTTTATGGCAGACATTTCTACAATTAAAGGGTTTTAATGGGACAGAAAAAAAGGATACAAGGGAAGCAAAGAAGGTGAGGGAAGACAGAAAAAACACAAGGGAAGAAAGGAATAATGAATGAAGGAAGGAAGGACACAGAGAAGGAAAGAGTGGAGGAAAATAGGACAGGGAAGAAAGGAAGGAAAAAAAGGACTGACAGGGAGGGGAGCAAAGAAGAATGCTAAGAGATGAAAGAAAAAGAAAACAATAGACAGGAAGAAGGGGAAGAAAGGAGTAATTAGGGAAGAACACAGAAGGAAAAAATTAGGACAGAAGATAGTAAGGGAAGAAGGAAGGAAGTGAGGAAAGAAGAAAAAGAACGAAGAACACAGAAGGAAGGAAAGAAGTACATAAACAAGGGAGGGTACAGGGAAGGAAGAAAGTAAAGAAAGAAATGCATGGGGAAGGAAGAAAAATACTAAGAAAGGGAAGATAAGCAGGATGAAAGGAGGAAATAAGAAAGGATGATACATGGAAGAAAATGGAAGTAAGTAAGAGGAAGGGCACAAGAAAGAATAAAGGAGGAACAGGGAGAGGACAAAATATAGACAGAATTTTATGGCACAAAGAAAAAATGTCACAAGAGAAAAAACATTTAAAAACAGGTCAGGCAAAGTCTGAAAATAAATATTTTCTTAAGCTCTTCTCTTTCCTTATTAATCCACACCTGGCAAAATACTAAAACCAAATTTCACACTTTTTTTTCTCCAAAATGGATAGGAACCCTGAATTGTTTGACTGGCAATTGGCTTCCACTGAGGTTTAGCTAAACATTCACAACAACGCCACAAGGAAGTTCAAGTCCGAAGAGCCAGAAGAGCTCTCTTGGCAAAGCTTTGGAGAGGAAAATGTGGGCCAGAAGAAAAGTTCTCGTGTCAGGGTCTATAAATAGAGGTGACACAATGTGGATGGAGTTGCAACGGTTCAAGTAAGCTCAGACATTTCCTCCAAATAGACAGAAATGAATCAAGAGGTCCCACGTCTCACTGGCACTTACGACGCTCCTTCATTCGTCGGGAATAGAAGTAGAAGTTCCTCAAGAAGTTCATTTTCACTTCTTCCTGACTCCGTCTGCAGGATTCTTCTGCTGCTTTATCAGTTTTTCAATCTCAGAGCCCAGAGTCTGCAGATTCTCCTGCACAGAAAAGAACAGAAAAAAAAAGAAAAGTAAAGAAAGAAGAAAGGAAGTTGGTTAAAAAATACAAATGTATAGAAAATGTTTTACATGTTGACAACAGAAGCTGTTTGTGGAATGATAATCAGACCTGGAAACTGAAAAGCTCCATAATTCATAACAATAAAAGTGAAGTCTTGATTTGCCTTTTGTCGGGGCATTTTATTTTTTTTTTCGTTTTGTTCTGTTATTGTTCTCCCGGTGAGTGTTTCATATCATTACTCCCCCGCTTTGTGCCAATCGTCCTTCATTTGCTAAAGGGGGAAAAAAATAAAAATAAAAAATCTCCACCAGAAAATACTCCTGCACATTATTACAATTATTGTTCACATTCGGGCTCTTGAGTGGGGAGCCTGGAAGATTGACACAACAGGAAGCTGATTGGCTGCGAAATGTGAAAATATTTATCAAAGCTCGAGCCCACGTGCTTTTTAGAGAAGCTACAGCTGAGACAATGCATGCAGACGGGATGATGACATGCTCTGAGAAGGTGGCCGCGACGGAAACCACATGGAGGGCTGACATTCTTCTGACCACAATCTCAGAATCGCATCACATTATAACCAAAAATATTTATTTTACTGGGATTTCAGGCTAAATTTGTCATACAATATCGCACTTCAAGCTACGTCACATTGGATGGAAATGTCTGAACATTAATTTTCAAATCTTGCTAGGGATTCTTAACTACATTTATGTCTGGACTTTGACTAGATCACTTTAAAAGCATTAAAAACATGCTAGTTTTAGCAGTTTTGCTGGGTGTCCAGAAGCACGCAATATATGTGCAACACTTCTAAAATGAATGATGCCGCTCAGTGTAAGGAATATTGTTTTTAATAAGGCATTTTTAGCAATATCTTTGTTTTTTTTTAGTGTTATTTGTAAGAAAAGCCGTTTCATTTGAAATTAAGTAAAATAAATAAATGCGGTTAATCAATAACTAATGAATACACAAATAAATACATGTGAACAAATATAAAAATGAACAAATATTTTTTAATGGGAAGCTTATTTTGTCAAAGAAACAAAAACAAAACTGACTTAAATAAAAGTAAATTTTATTTTGTAGGTAGCATTACAAAATAAGTGTCACAAAACATTATGAAATAAATAATGAATCAATATTTAAATAAATAAATCTGTAATCCACAAAATAAGCCCCCCCAATATAATTTTAAAAATATTTTTTTATTTCATTGGTCCATTTATTTTACTTGATGGATTATTTATAAGTTATCTCACAGTTTTTATTTATTCAATTATGAATGAAATAGAAAAAAAAAGACAATTTAATGACCGAAAGGAAAGGTAAATAATTGAATGCAGTTAATTTGCTAATGTCTACAAACTGAAGCCTTTCTTGTTAGTTTGAAGGGAGAATCAGGAGCAAGAAGGGAGAAATTAACCGAAAGAATCATTAATATTCTGCTTTGACAGCTGAAGCATCATTCTGTCTTCTGGGCTGATGTGACAGAGAGAGGACTGAACAGCTGCGCTTAATATTCTGGACAAAGAATAATCTTAAAAAAAAGTGAAACAGAGGGGAAAAACAAGCAGTCCTATTTTCAAAAGCCTTAGAACAAACCTGAGCACGGCTTCAAAACAACATTTGTGCATCTCTGCAAATTAGCTGAACTGCTGAGGGAGAGGGATGACGCATCTTGTTGTCCGCTGAATTTCTGAATCTGACCCTCCGCCTCGAGAGGACTGAAGCCGTTTTAACCGCGATAAGCCGGGACCACTAATGGTTTCATCGATCTCTGACAGCATTCAGTCGTTCACACGTCAGTCAATTGTCTGCTAAGCTAACGCTCCCTGTGCTTCATTCAGACAGTGATTTTAAAAACAAAACATTTTGTTAATGTCTGGAGATGAAACGGTTCATTATGTGACAAAGGCTGTGATGTGACGTGAGACGCTTTCTGTAGGAAACGTAGGAGAAAAAATTATTTAAGTTCTTCATGATCAGAGAGATCTCCAGCGTTTCAGACATTTAGAAAAATAAAATTTAAAAAATCATAATTAATTTACAACAGAAATTACTGCTGAAGGAAAGAAATGAGAAAGGACAGAAGGAAGGGAAGATTGTATAAGGATAGAAGGAAGGAAAGAAAAGTATAATGAAAAAAGTAAAGAATGAAGGGAAGGAAGGAAGCAAAGAAGAGGGGAAAGAAGGCAGGATGGATATGAAGAAGGAAGAAAGAAGAAAATATATGAGGAAGGAAGGAAAAAAGAAGAAGGTAGGAAAAACACTGGCAGTCTACCAGCAGATCTTCAGCCCAATGCGTTTAATCAAAGTTTTTTCTCACTAATTTCACTCAGATACTAGAAAAAAAGTAAAGTTTTTTAAAAGTTTACTCAAGTAAATGTAACTCTGGATATGATATATAGTTAAGTATCAGTTATCATACTTAACTGATAATTATTTCTATAATTGAGTCATCACGATTCATCGTTTCAGCCCTACAGACGTGAGCAGGCGTTGATGGCGTCAATATGAGCGGAACATGAAAGTGATACAATAAATCCAAGGTTAGAAATAAATATGCTCACATCATCGGCACTAAACCAGACCTTCATTCAGCTTCTTCCTCATCTGAGGAGGAGTGATGTGAGGCACGCTTGGGGGGAAATTTACCTTCAGAGTTATGTTCTTCAGCAGCGTGTCCTCCAGCACTGCCTGCAGCTTCCTGTTAATCTCCAGAGACAGGTCCAGGGTCAGGCCGCTGTCCGCTGGATGGGAGGTGTAAAGCGACGCCATGATGCCTCCCCGCCGGCTGAGGTGGGCCTTGTTAATATCCGAGGCCTCTGATGAGAGGGCACCTGACTCCTCTCTTAGCACGTAGCTCTGGATAATCCTGTGGGCAGCAAAAAGAGGAAAAGGGAGGAAGGAAGCGATGAGTCAAACCTCTCTCTGATAAAAGAGACGAAACAAAGTGAGTGTGTGGTGTCGACTTTGGGAGAAAATGGAAAAAAGTGAGGTTTCACAGTTGGAGAGGAGGGAGCTTCTACAGAGCAATAAAGCATATTGTAGCAGCAGAGGCTGGGGGAACATTACGGAAATGGCTATTCCGGGGGGGATCGATTATTGGGCCCGTGCGTGCCGGAGCCATTCAGTCATAGTTAGAAAGAATATTATTGTGCTCGTCGGTCGGAGGAGCAAAGGTAATGAAAATGGAAGAATTATAATAGACTGCAGTGTTCAATTAATCAACTGCATGTTTCGGTTTAGGGGCAGCGGGATAAATCTTTGCGTACACGATGCGTTTCACTGCAAAAACAGCTGGAAGTTAAGCTAGCAGCTCCAAACTTCCTGTTTTATTTTCCCCGGAGAACAACAGCTGTGTTTCTATTAACCATAGAATCGCACAAACTGGAATTACGAAAAATTAATTTATTTACTGGAAACATTGGGGGGGGAATAAAAAATGTTTTTCAGTATTTTTTTGTTTTTGTTTTTGTGCAACAGTGAGCTACTTTTTCAGCTGCGTCAAAACTACAAATTGTGATCAATCAATCAAGTGTATTCAATCAAGGCAGTTCAACGTGCTTTAGGCTACATAATAAACACACAAAATTACAACTTTATAAAGAAAACACCAACAATTGGTGTTAGAAAGTGGTAGGAGAATGACGGTTTGTAATGACCATTACAAATGGTCGTTACCGTTTGTAATGACTGTTACGGTTTGTAATGGTCATTACCGTTACAAACCGGTAATGACCAGTTTGTCATTACTTATTCTTATGTAATTTTAATTGCGTTTCTTACCTAATTTTGTGTTTTTTTGACATATGGATAAAGTTTTGCGCACATTAGTTATGGAAACACAGCTAGTGATGACAATAATTTGAAGACAGTCTTACATGCAACCCAAAACAAAAAGCTATTCGTCAATGACGTCAATTGACGTGAGCAATCTCAAACATAAAGATGGAAAAAAAATTGTTCTGTATTTAGGAGTAAAACTGCAAAACTCCTTCCCATCTGCAGCTCTCTGCTAAAAAAACAACAACAAAGGAGTGAGTTAATCACAGAGTCCAACAGAAAAGGTCAAGAATCTCCTGCTCTTCAGATGGTCCAACAATCAATATTTTAAAATCCGCTCTACCCAGCATGATTCCTTTCAGACACGAAAGACTGGAAACAACCAGTTGCAACCACTGGTGTTGTTATAACTTCAATTCTGGATGTTTCAAAGGTGAGGATGAGCCCAAAAAGACGTTGACAAATTTTACACAACAATGACAAGCTTTAGTCAGGCACATTGGGAGTTATCTTATGCACCAAGACAAAGCAGTGAATAATTGAGAAAATATCAAATTGATTGATTTTTGTCAATTTAATTTTTTTGTTTTTCACCAATTATCTTTTCCATACAGAGTGACGCGAGCACACCAAAGAACATTTTCTTTTTTGACCATCGTGTTTTATCATTTTAATCTATGTTAATTTTGAATTCAGGTCAATTCATTTAAGGAATGGTTGAGATAAAAGCCAGTTTTAAAAAAAATATTAGGATATTTTCGTAATTTCTATTTATGTAAGGAAAAAAAACAAGACAAGAAAAAGTGGAAATCAAATTTTGGATGCAAAAAAAAATTGGAAATTTATTTTAATCTACATCACTACACTGTAAATCTGATTAGCTTGGTTTGTTTCTGAAGAAGAGAGGCAAAAGATTTCAATCTGTATATATGTGAAGCTGGTGGAGATATAACCAATAAAGGTATAAAAGAGTGCAGAAGACAAGTGCACACCATGAATTTTTAGATTAAAAAGAAACAAAATATTCAACATCAATTATTTTCCTTCAGCTTCACAAGTTTATACAACTTTGTGCAGGTCAGTCACATAAAATCCACCAGAAATACAATGAAGTTTGTGATTATAATGTGACAAAAGTTCAAACAAAAGCAGCGGTTTTAATATCTTTGAGTTGACACTCAAAGATAAAGCGTTTCCACTCGTTTAAATTTCTTGAGCGAGAAAAGCAGTGAACAACTACATCTTCATTTGCAGTTCAGGGACTTCTCATAGGTATATTCTGATCTGCCTGGAGGCAGAAAAACATCCCCTAGGAGGAATAAGCTTTACATACATCTGGTTATAGCCGGAGGTAGCAGACAAAAACAAAACACACACAAAAAAAACACCCAAACAAGACAAAAAGGGGAAACTGTTTCACATCAGGTTATTTAGATGAACTAGATTGGTGTCCTAACAGTTTCATCAGCCTCACCTCCAAACATGTTGAAGACGATCTTAGCTGAGCTGCTGCATGAGAAATATCACAAACCAGACGAGAGGGAGGCTGTAGATTTCAAAGTGTAAAAACAAAACTCGCTGCTACGATAATTAGTTTGCAGAGCTGTGATGAAAGGGTGTATTTTCTGGTAGCGCAGGAGGGAAAGTCAACAGAAAGGGAGACTATGTATGAAGGTTTAAGGAAGAATTAGAGCAGAGGAGGGTTAACCGAATACAAAATCACAACAGGAGAAACTACTACAGCTGCCATCATCCATTACTGTTTATCAAAAAATGAAACTATAATAAATTATATTTAAAAAATTGTCCCTAAATAATACACAAACCATTTAAAGTGGTTTGAATCTTTACAATAGAAGCTTCACCGACTGTATAAACATTGTCATTTCAGACTCCATTGATCTAATATATCTGCGGTGTCCCAAGGTTCTGCCGTGGGCCCGGTACTTTTTATTAATTTTGCTATGTTTTCACTCAATTGGACAGACCATTAATACATTTGTATACTAGTGTAAATGACATTCAAATGGTTGGAAAAACGTCAGTGTGTGTTCATTGCACACGAGAGTCGTCTGATCAGGCAACAGTTATAACTTTTACATTTAGCAGTTAAGCCAAACTTGCAATTTCTCTTGATGGCAAATCAGAAACAACTTGTTTGAAATGGTAATAATTAAAAAAAATGAAGATACTTTGTGTCAAAACGGGCAGTTTGACTTTTATTTTAAAAAAAAAAAAACAAACCCACAGCCCTCAATCGCCTTCAGTTGGCCCAAAACTCTGCAGCAAAACTGAACCAACAGAAGAACTTACAGAACTCCAGTTTATTTCAAATTCTTTGAAAAATCCACACTAACTTTCAGTGCTCTGAGTGGTTAAGCTCTTTCCGATATCATGGAATTGTTAAAGCCACATCCTCAAACCAAAACCTATTCATAGTCGCCAAGGACCAGATATAAAACTGGAGGGGATTGCAATTTTCCACACAGTTGCTCAACTGTGAAAAGGCCTTACTTTGTCTTAACATCATCTTGGGAGTCTGGACTCATTTAATAAGCAGAGGAAGACAGTAGTTCACTGTCTTTTTAAGCAGGTTTTAATTAAGGATGTTGTAATGTCTTTATAAAGTAGACGTGCTAAATAAACATTACTTAAAACTTGAGAGCAAAAAAAGTTTATGTACTTCAACTAAGCTGCAAATTTTTTTGGTACAATGACACTTTTTCCTCCTGAAGAAAAGAAAAGATAAATTTCAATAGTCTAAATTTACACAATATATGTATTTCAGTATCAAAATGTATGAATTTTACATTTATTGGCAGTCTTGGAAGAGCTTTACACAAAAGCAGGATTTTATTATCCCATGCAAATAATGTGGAGGTCACAACAGGGATACGCATGCAGATGCCCAAATCTGACTCATTCTGACAAGAGGACGATTATATTTAACATGCAAGCAGTTGATCAGCTACTTTCTGCTACAGCATGCAGCCATAATCTGTGTGGTGAAAATACTGTTCCTCAGTAAAAATTAACTGGAGATTGATCAACACAAACCTAAAACCCTGCAGTTGAAAAGCGACTTAACGACTGAAGCAAATACAGGTGGAGCTTAAGTCAGATTATCATCATAAAAAAGTTAATTTACGCAATTCACATTACTTACTGCACTACAAAAACAAAATCTTATCAAGTATTTTTGTCTAGTTTGTCGTGCAAATACTAGTGGTGCACTGATTAATGTAATTGGCCAGTTTTCTGATCAATCACCGATAAGTGTATCCTGCAGATTCAGATTATGGCCAATACCAAATATTTTGTCTGAAATGTTGCTCAATATAGCAAGAAAGTTGCTGAAATGAAGATCGGTGGAGAAGATCAACTTGACATATAAAAATTGTCTGATCACTGATCTCCCAAAATTAAGGAAATTGGCACAAATAAATCAGTGCATGCCTAGCAAATACCTTAATACACTTGAAATTGAACAAAACTAACTTACAAGTAAGTTTTCAGCAAGATACAGAAACTTGTTTTAATGCAGTAAAACCTTAATATGGATTTTTCTTAAAGTAGTCGAGCCACTGGCAGATTTTTTCACTTATAACAAAACATTTTTCCAAAGTAATAAGTAAAAATAAAAAAAATCTGCCAGTGGAACTAGCACTTTTCCCTATTAAAGGAATTATTTACTTAAAACAAGATCATATATCTTGCTGAAAAGTTACTTGCAAGTTACTTTGGTTTTGGTATATTGAAACTAGACAAAAAAAAAGTAAGATTTTGTGTTTTGTAGTGTGAGTTTATTTAACTTCATTACACAGAGTGAAGCGTTAATGAAAATGAAACTCCTTTTCTTTGCCAACAGAAATGTACTTTGCACTCAGTACTTGATCGGGGGTTAATTTTGCATGAATTGGTGCATCAATGCAATCGGCCTGAGGCTCTGCTGAAGGGCTCAGGAAGCCCAGGTTTCTTTAATAATGACCTTTAGCTTCTCTGCATTGCTGCCTCTGCTGTCTCTAATAGATTCCCTGCAGCATTTCAGTCAGGTTAGTTTGTAGGTCAGTCAAACACAGTGATATTATTGTCATTAAAGCAGCTAATTTTGGGTATGTCGGTGTGGAAAATGAGATCAGTGCCTCCATATGAGGTTTTTTATCAGAGGGACGCTAAAATTTTGGCTGGGCTGACTTTTGAATTAAGAAAAGCAGGGTAAATAATCAAGCAACTTTGACTATTTGTGCTTACAAACTCTTCCTCCCATTTCTGCGACATTAAATTCCAGATAAAATGCAAAAATTATTTATGCAAAGGCATTTTTTCCTTCCACTCAACTTTCAATTAAAATGCTCGGATGCAAAACTCTGAATAACTGACGTCTACTTACATTGGAAACCAGATATTTATATAAACCATATAAAAATGCACATTTTTTTTTTCTCAATGTCTGATGTGAACTCAGATTAAAATTTTTAGCTTAGTTAGAATTACCAAAATTTCTATCATTTGCCAAATGTGTAAACGTCTTTTTATTCAGTGTATGTAAATGTGTTCTTAACACAATATTCATTGCTTCTGTAGGCAATCACACTCCTTTTTTATGCAGTAAAGATTAATTTTTCTGACCTTTTCCTTCCTCTTTCAAAACTAGTCTTATATAATATTTCAAGTTTTCAGAGAAAAAACTATTTGGAGCTCCCAGCTGTACATCATAATAAAAGAATAAAGCAATACATGTTTGTAACGTTCACTCTTTTTGTAATGATTCTGTGTTTGTCACATTTTCTTGACTGAATTAAATTAGCTTTTCAGTAATATTTTAGTTAATTGAGACATATCTGTAAATCTGTGTAGCAAAAAAAAAAAAAAAAAAAAAAAAAAAAAAAAAAACAGGTAAAAAAAAAAAAAAAAAAAAACTCCAAAAAGTACATTTTCCCACCAAATCAAATACACAATAAAAAAAACAACCACAGACCTAGCAACGAAAGTAAAAAAAAAA
>CAEGAD010073774.1:0-35048 GCA_903067055.1 Poeciliopsis paucimaculata | reverse complement strand
TCAATCTAATCTGCTTCTATCTAATCTGCTTCTATTTAATCTGGTTCTATCTAATCTGCTTCCATCTAATCTGCTTCCATCTAATCTGCTTCAATCTAATCTGCTTCTATCTAATCTGCTTCTATTTAATCTGGTTCTATCTAATCTGCTTCCATCTAATCTGCGAGTCGTCGCCTCGTTTCTGCGTCTGGACTGAATGTGTTGGAGGGTTTTGTTTGACGGATCCTGCCGGCGGTTTTGGCCCGAACCCCTCTGGTTCTGCTTCCTCCATAAATACAGACTCTCCTCTGGGATTATGTTTGGTTTCCAGGACCTAAAGCTGCATTTATGTTTACACCATCATGTCAGAAATTGTGATGCAAAGATGTTCCGAGACGATGAAATCTCATTGGGTTCGGCTGTGAAGTTCTGGTTCTGCTCGGACTTCAGAGCATCTGCTTTATTTCTTGAAGCAGAAAATAGAAAAGCCGCGATGAGGAAAATCACCTTGTTTTGATAGGGATAAAACAAGGAGGAAGAGGGGATATGAGAAAACCCAGATTAATGCGGAAGAAGAAGAAGAAGTGGGATTTGGGACAGAAGCGCCTCAGGCGGCCATTTTAGTTGTTCTGCAGGTCAGAGCAATAAATCTGCTGCCGCTGGCGCTGGACCACGACACAAACATCTGGGAAAACAACTCAGAGCTCAGGAGCAACTAACACCTGGATGGAAATGTGGGAAAGAGTCAAACTTTATTAATAATCACCTTTCAAGGTCACAAAGTGACCAATTAAAATCTATTTTAAGATGTTTATTTATGAAGCATTTCAGAAACACGGCAGTTCAAAGTGATTCAAACAGCAAATGTACATTAATATGCATGAAGACTCACAGTGGGAATTAGCTCTACCGCTAAAGCTAATGTGAACCCAAACAGACTTTACATTCGATCCCAAGTCTGTGTGATCGCCATGGTTACATGACCTCATCATATAGATGTCAAGGTTTATAGATGTTTGATGGTGCTGGACCAGTTAAAGCCCAGTAAACCAGATCTTCTAGTTTGGGCTACGTTTACACAGCAGACAATATGACCAAAATATGGTTTATTTTTGGTAAAAATTTGTCTTTTTCACCGGCGTCCGGACGGCGTCTGAAAGGCGTCTGGACGCTAATAACTGCCTAAAACACCAGATATACCTTCATATGCGTTAGCACTTCCAGTGGAAACCATCTTAGTGCTACCGCTAAAGCTAATACCTTCAGTCTCACTAATCAGCATGAAGGAAAATAGATGAAGCTTCTAGATTGGCTGCTTTTAATCGTTCCGAGTTATTTCAGCTTCACAAGCTGCATTTTATTTCAGATATTTCAGATCTGCTCTTCAAAGACATCCACGTAAAAGCAGAATCTGCTGTTATGGAGCGAAAAGAAGAATTAACTAGTCTGGCTTAAAAGAGAACTGCAGCTGTTTGTCATCAGCATAAAAATGTTCGGAGCCTTAATAACAGTTTGAGGTTCTTCAAGGCGAGAAATCCCAAAGTAACATTCGGGTGCAGACAGTCACAGAGAGCATGAAGAGGAATTATGCTAATTTAAATCCTGTAAAGCAGAACTGGAATCCATTAGACCTGGTTCTGTTGGTTCCAGTCATGCCTGGAGGTTTGTTTCATGAATTAATTAAAGCTGCCGAAGCTTAAAGCTCATTAAAATGAAATTACATTCCACCGTTCTCACTGTAGAGTCATAAAATCCAGGTCAATTTGGGGACAACAAAAACCAAAGCAAGACTTGTTTAATCATTCAGTTTAATTATTATTATTATTATTATTATTAAGAGTGTTAGCAACTTGTTAGCATCTGGTTGTGTTTACATGCTGAAGGTCTGGTAAAGACATCTGGGTTCATTTGGGAAGGTAACATTGAGTTTGGTGTATCTGAGAACTGGACAGGTAAACGAGGCCTAAAAGATCATTTTTAAAACAAAAATCTGAAAAAGGATTTAAAGATTTTTAACGTTCAGTTTGACAGTCTGCCTGACTTTCTGCTTTAATCATCATATCAGAGCAAATTTATGTAGTTTTAATCATGTAATAGTTGGAATTTCACTGATGACAGAACTATTCATAGATCTATAACACAAAAGGGTTCAATATGAAATATAACGAGACCTTTCTCGTTAAACCCGGTTTAACGAGAAAGGTCGTCTGTAAAATGACTAGAGAAAACAAAAAAACAAAGGTCTTTTAAATGAATAAAGTTTTTATATATTTTAATGTCACTTAAGTTGCTGATCTGAAAACAGTTTTCAATCTTTGTGAGCCGCCCCTGGACAGCAGGACGCCCTGGGCAGAGAGCCGTAAGGCTCAGCAAACCCAAACGCTTCACTTTCCGTTAAATAACTTCACCAACCTGCAGGCCTGCATGTATGTGTTGTCATGGCAACATAAATCAGATATTGTAAAATCACCAGTAAATCAAACTTTTATCAATTTAGTGTCATTTTAGTCGTGATAATCCAGATTTTATTCTCAAAATATGCCTTGTAAGGCTTTTAATCCTTACTGTGAGGATTCATTTCATGTTCAAAAATTTACAGCAGCTTGCAGAAGTGTTCCCATCCCTTGGATATCTTTGTATTTTGGCAAATTATAAATATATTTCATTGGAATTTAATGTGAAAAACAAATTGTGAAGAAGAAAGAAAAATCTACATGATTCAAAATGTTTTTCTACAAATAAAAGTTCATTATCCAAAGTATTCATCCCCTCTGGGTCCATCCTTCATGGAACTGCAGCTGTTTTTACTTGTAAAAATGTTCTGAGTCATGAATCATTTTCTCTAGTGAACCACTTTGTGAACCATTTTGTGTTTGTCACATTAAATTCCAGTGAAATCTATTTATGTGTTTGTAGTTGGAACAAGTTGACGTACATTTGCTCCCAGCCTGAATAAAAATCCACCAAAGTTTCATCCAAAACTAAAACCAACATGAATAGATCTAAAATCTGGTCGTCAGTTTCTCTGTCGCTGCAATCTGATTTCCAGATGTTACATTTGGTTTCCAAGCCCAGCCGCTCGGTTCTGTTGCATTTCTCTGTGTCTTATCAGGAAAACGGATTTTCCTACACTGGAAACCAGTTTCCTCTCTGGCCGTTTGTTTAGCAGACGTAAAACAGACGCTCTGACCTGCTGCCGGAGTTTAACCGACAGCTCTGTAAAATCTGGAATGTCTGATGTCATCCTTTAGGAAAACCAGCTGGGATTAATCTGGATTAATCTGGATTAATCTGGACTCCTGCTGGGTTTCACCGTCAGATAAACAGATTTATCTGTTTCTGAAAAACTTGAACTTTGTCGTGTTTTTGGCAGAAAGCGTCTGAAAGTAGCCGTTAACGTTGTCTCATCTACATTCTCTTCAAGTCACGTAATGTTGAGTTAAACACACTTCACTCCCACTGCACTGGAAAAAATGTTCCCAAAGCCGAGTCTGACTGCTCCACACTGCAAAAACACAAAATATGACCAAGTGTTTTTGTTCTTTAGTTGCTGATACAAATATGTTGAGACACTTGAAATAAGACAAAACTGACTTATAAGTAACTTTTTACTAAGTTAGTTTCTCAATATTGATGGAAAAGATTATTTGACTAATAATTAGACATTTTCCTGTGTTATAAGTAAAATAATCTGCAAATTGAACCAGAACTGGACTTGTGAAATAACATTGACTTAAAACAAGTTGTTGTTGTCTTATTACAAGTGTTTTAATTAGAAACTGGACCAAAAACACTTGGTCATATTTTGTGTTTTTACAGTGCAGCTACGTTTCAGGTATAGAGACATCTACATCTTTTCTATTTCCTTTAATTTGTGATTGAAACAAAGCTCTGTGTACGTCTGCGTTGGATGAAAACATCTGGAAACTTTCAGAAACGTTAGAAACGTTAGCCTCTTGTTGCTTTTAGCTAATTAAATGCTAATAAAATGTTACCTATCCACTAGCAGAATAGCTACTAAGCAGTTAAATGATAAGCTATCGATGTACTATAAACAAAGTTAGTATATCAGTTAATAAGTTGTTAGCTTAGCAGCAAATGGAATGCTAACAGAATGTTGGCTATTAGCATAGAAGCTAATAATTACCATTATGAACCTCAATCACACTGTAGGAATATTTTACTGAATGTTGGACAGTGTAATGTGTTTGACTCATTCTGAGTTTGTTTACATATCAGCTAGCGTTAGCTCTGCAGCACAGCTATCTACGACAGGAACTTAGAAAAGCTGTGGATAAACTTTGTTGGTTGTTAAAATGGTTTCCAGTGCGTCTGTCAGTGGATTTTAAGGTATATTTAATGTTTGAACTGTTAAAATAGAAAGTTACGTGACTTTTGTCTCTAATGTTGTTGTTTGGACTTAAAGATGCAGTTAATCAGCGTAATTCTCTCCAGCTGGACGCTACAAACCCTCTGCTCTAACCTTTGACCCTGACCTCAGTGAAAGCCCCGGGCCGGACCACAGAGAGTTCAGACTGTTGTTCATTCAGCTTCTTCAGGGCTGATTGGTTCGATTTTAGGAGAGAAAACTGCATGAGAGATCAGATCACAGCGAGCAGCTCGGTTTAAAAATGCTTGATGGCTGGATAGCGATGAAGAGGAGGAGGAGGAAGAGCTCAGAGCGAGACCACAACCCTCTGCGGGTCGAACCCGGGATGAGAGCGGCTCATAACTGTGGCTGGAGACAGAAAACCTGAGAGCTGCTGCTTGGTTTTTGCGTTCCTGGCGGCTCGTCGTCCTCAGAGGAGAAACGTTTACATCACAAAACTTTAACTGGATCTGCAGCAAGATTTAAAATGAGAACTGAGGAGAAACTGTTAAAACCAGGTCTAAAACTTCCTAAAATGAGAAACTAACAATAAACTTTCATATTTGATCAAAAATATGAAACAAGAAAACTCATTTAAACGTTAAAAAAAACTTATTTTGTTTAATTTTCTCCTTTTAAACAAGTTAAAACGAGAACGTTTGCGACATGTTTTGCATTTTCTTGTTTAAAAGTATTTTATCTCATTTTATTCTCATTTTAATGAATATTGAGTTTTGTTCTGAATAGGAAGTTTTCATGTTAAAAAGTCCTGCGCAGTATTTCATAAAGCAACTTTTTATTGTTTATCTAGTTTTATTTTAATCAAATTAATGAGAAAGTTTCTCGTTATAACTATATATAAGATTTCTGTGGCTTCCATTTAAAACAGGGTTGCCCAACGTGTGGCCCGGGGGCCATTTGTTGACCTTGGACTGACGTTTTGTGGATCCCAAGTTTGCAGTTGAAGAATAATACAAATTTGCTTTTTGACTTTTTATTTTATTTAAAGTAAGAAGAAAGTTTCTGATTTAAAAAGATACCAAACTCGTTTCCTTAATCTGAGAAATTGAACATTTACAAGTTACAAAACGAAAGTTACCTAAATCCTGTTTTCAGAACTGAAATAAATTTGTTCGCCTAAAAGAATCAGAAGACTAAATGTCTTTTGTTTCATAAAGCAAATGTGCAAAATCCTTTTAAATGTTTGGACAATGATGCAATAATTTCCTGTTCCTACAGAAGAACTGAGCGACTTCATTACTTTTTTAGCTTTAGCTTCTTTTTCTTGACGTTTGACATCCTGGTTTAAAGTCTTTGGTCCCGATTCGCCCTGAAAATGTTTCTCTGCAACAAAAACAAAGCGGCTGCACGTTTTTGTTCCTGGAGCTGAAAGTTTCTCCAGAGGCAGATTTATGATTTTCTGCGACTCAGAGGAGTTTAGAGCAGGAAGCAGCTGTAACTCATCTGGACCGGAGCGCCGTGTGTCAGCGGAGAGAGGAACAACGGAGAGGCATCACATCAGAAGACAGTTTGGTTTGTTTCAAAAGCTGTTCTTGTGTTTAAAATGAAGTGACTCACTGTTTCCATTTGGTCATTTTCTAACCTCTTCCTGCCAAAGCTTCCCCCCAAACACGTTATGAATATTTCCATATTAGCCCAGGAAAAATCCATAAACTATCTGCCGCCTTTTCTCTCGGCTCCCCACATCTGCCAGCTACATCACAGAAGGTTTTTCTCTCCTGCTGAAGACAACGGATCCAGTTTGCTACTTTTTTCAGTGTAATGATTGTGATGTCTGACCAGCAGACACGTGAGTCATGTGGAAAAGCTCTGAATGTTTCAGAAAAGCTGACTGGTGGAAAACCAGGAGGTGAAACGTGAACGTTGCTCTTTTCTTTTTTATAAAACCCACATTTCTCTTCCAGTAAACTTCAAACTCTGAGGTGTTTCAAATCCCCCAAAACCTCAACAGGAAAAGTCGGAAACGTCGGCGAGACGTTGTGACGTTTTCTATGTGTCAGCGCAGAAACGAAGGATGATGAAACGAAAACACGATTCTCCATCAGGGCTCGTTGTTTAAGCACATAAATGTTGCTTTATTGAGAACTTTGTTGTTTCTGGATGGGAGGAGAAAGCAGTAAATCTAAATATAGTCCAGTTCTGATGATTTGCTGCTTTTGTGCATTTTCCAAACCTCTAATTTTGATAAACTTTGGTGCTTCCATCTTGTTAAATTATAGCATCATTGTTAAAGGTTTCCATGTGATGGAGGGAGAAGATAAATGCAGCCTTCGCCTCAAACGGACAGAAAACTCTTTTACACTTCCTAACAATGAACTAATCATACAGTAATTGTAATTAAACATGTAATAAAGTTAGGATTTTGTAGAAAATAGAAGTTTAAATCATTGTATATTAAAAAAAAGAAAGTTTTTTTAAGTTATTAAAAGAAAGTTTGCCAGTTCTTTGGAGCTCAAATGAAGGAAAAATAAAAATATTTGTCCTTTTCTCAGGAGTAAGATCAGGATTTGGGTCATTCTCTCTAAAAATGTTTGCTGTATCAAGTGAGGTTTAATAAGTTGAATAAAAACAGATTTGGGTTCTATAACGTCTGTGAAAAGACAAATACTTTGTGTTTATGTAATATTTTAAATTGTGGAACATTTTAATTTGTCTGGTTAAATAAAAACAAAGTCTCCATTTTGTGGCCGTTCATGTTGCAGTCGGACCAGTGTGAGCGCTTTACGTTCCCACTGTGATGCGGTAAAAATGGCCGCCGTCGTCTTGGGACTCATCTTAAATTTTATTCTGAAGTGTCGGGATGTGATGCGTTCACTGACTGTCTGATCAGTTCGTTTTTATTGTTTACTTGAAGTGGAACAAAGCAGATGGTATTTTTGTGAAAATTGGGCCGTAAAAACTCAAACATCACGTTTTCCTGCTGTTAACCTCAAAGTCTTTCTTCCTGCAACTTAAGCTTCAAAATAGATACTTCTCAGCTGTGATTTTAATTTTTATTGTTCGTACTGGTGGTAATATGATTAAATATATCATAAAGACTCTTATAACGCTTTGCTTTGTTTTTTAATTTGTCAATTTTCATCTTAATAATATTCATAATGTTAACTATATTTTACCCTTTGACTCTTATAAAAAGGTCATAAAAAATCTAACATGTAGATGTTTTACTGAAACTTTAAAGCTTTTTTAACGTCCTGCAACAGCTAGCTGTGCTGCAGTGCTGGTTCATACCTAAAGAAAGAAAATGGAGATACATTTTTGCCATTTTATTATTTTAATTAGTTTTTAAAGTAAAACTATTTCTTCATCATTTCTACTCCTTTAGGTTCCTTTGGGCTTGTTTTGTTTACTTTGCTGTGTCGTTTTCTGCTCTAATTCGCCTGTTTGTCCTTTTACTATAAATGAATTATTTACGTTGGTTGATGTTTGACTGTGGAGGTTTTATTTTGATGTTGTTTGGTCTGATGTGGTTTATTAAAACCATTGCAGTCGAGGTAAAAAGAAAGTTCACCCCGACTTCAGCAGGTATTAGAAATAATCTAACAGCTTGTAAAATTATGTAAATCTAACCTAAAATACAACAAATTCTGGATTAGGAAAAACGTTGCTTTAAACTATTAGCAACCAGGTTCAGCAACTTCTGCTGCCCGTCAATCTGGGAAGGATTATAAACTACCTGAAATCCTTCAATATTCCCAAGAGGAAAACATCTCAGACCCCATAGGGTTCAGTTACAGGTTAAAGGTTAAAGGTCATGACTGGCTGAAGAATGATGGCTGTCCTGGGCCAGAAGCTTCGTTTCTCTGTAATAAATAACGGCATCAGACGTTCTGTATGATTCTGGTTCCTTCATTTTGGATTTTAATAATTTCATAACCTGTTAAAAATAGTTTTGTTTTGACTATGAGCTGAAAATTCAACACAGCAGAGAAAAATGACCATTTTCTGTCTGAGTCACTCACCTGGTTCACCTGCAGACTGAAGCTCACAGCTGCCACCTGCTGTCAGCAGCAGAAACAGGTAAAGGTCAGAGGTCGTCCTCTCAGGGAGGACCGTTTCTAGATCCTCTGTCTCATATGTGCAGGTTATGTTTCTGGTTTTTGACCATTATTTCCAGAGTTCCTGTGAAAAACCTGAGGTTTTGTGGGTTATTTCCTCTGGAGGGATGACCTCATGCCGAAAAGACGGAGACGTTTTCCAGGCCTCCTCTTTTCTCTCGCTACGTGCAGCACATGGAGGCAACCTGTGTTTCACATTAATGCTGTTTGTGCAGCAGCAGAACATGCAGAACCAGAACATTTCAGATTACTGCTGAGTAACTGAAGAATCTCAAACCTCAGGAAACGGCAGGAATAAAATCCTCAAACAATCAGAGGCTGGAGCAAAACTAGAAAACTGAAAAACTTCTTGAACTGTGAGACGTCCAACCGTTTGGTGGCTGAACGTTCAACATTTCACAAACGTTCTGTGCTTTATTTAGGACATATGATGTTTCTCTGCCCTCTGAACATGTGGAGATGAATCTGAGGTGTAAAAATCTGAATATGTTCCTGTGTGACGTCGTCTCTCTAAGCTGAACGTTGGAGCTAATCTGAGAAAATCTTCAGATTGTTATTGTGTAAATCCTGCAGCCGGATTGAAACGGCAGTTCAGTCGAGTAAAATCCAACCTTCTGTGAGTCTTTAAACTTTAAACGGCGTTTCTGCTGAGCTACGGAGCTACAGAGCTGCCCAGTTTGTCACTCTGAAGCCCCGCCCCCAGAAGGCAACCGCCCGTTTCCTAGCAACCGTTCTGGTCTGTTCCGGTTCTACTGGAGTTGGGAAACAGAATCAGAAAAACTGCAATTTGTGTCTCTTATAGCAAAATCATATTATTATCACAATAGAATATCAGTGAATTAAAGATGGAATATCAATAGAATAAAGTTGTAAAATTTTGAGAATAAAAGTTTTGATGATTATTAAGGCCAAATAATTTAACCTGATTGTTTCTTCTAATCATCTAAAAGTTTTGCTAATAATAATTGTTTTATGCTGATGCTGTTAAAGATAAAATATTTATTCTATGACTTTATTCTCATACAATTTTATTTTCTTATTAGTAATTGTCTCATAAAATTATAACTTTTTTCTCCTATTATTTCAACTTTGTGGTACAATTTTATTCTCTTAAAATTATCAATTTATTATCATAAAATCACAACTTTATTCTTATATTTGTTGTTTAATGTTTTCTTGTATTATTTGGACTTTATTGTATGATTTTATTATCTCAATATTAATTTATTATTGTAATATTATGACTTTATTCTCCAAATGCAGAAGGTTCGTTTCAGCAGCTGATCTTCTTCTTCCTGTTTGTTTCCAGACGGAAGCTGCGAACAGGACGGACAGATCTACACCAACAACGACATCTGGAAGCCGACGCCGTGCCGGATCTGCGTTTGCGACAAAGGGAACGTTCTGTGTGACGACATCCAGTGCGACGACGTGACCAACTGTGAGAAGCTGTACATCCCGGAGGGCGAGTGCTGCCCCGTCTGCCAGGGCGACGCGCCCGGCGGCGGCGGCGGCGGCGGCGGCGGCGGGACGGGGAGCGTCGGTGAGCCGCCACAGACAGGAAGTGCTTCGCTAAAAGCTCAAAACGAGCAAAAATGACGTCATCGCCTTCAGCTCCAAGGGCCAAAACCCCAAAATATTGAAAAACAATATTATTGAGAATTATTTTCCTTTTATCTGCAAAACAATAAATAAAACATGTAATATTTGCCTTAACTTTTTACATCTATTATTTTAAAGTTCTTAAGTTTATAAAATGTTTTTAGTTTATTTTCAGAAAAGGAAACTTCATTTGTCTAAATATAATGAGACAATGTGACCAGGTTTGATTTTAATAAAAACCTGCTGGATGTTTTTTACGCAACTTATTATGAGGTAAAAATAAATAATAATAATAATAATAATAAAATATAACTAAAGAAAAAAAAATTCTGTTGAACATTTTATGAAGATGTAAACTTCCAACAGAAAATCTCATTCTAAAAAAATTACTAAAACTTGTGCCACATAAAACTAGACCAGGGACCACAAATGGCCCGCGAACCATACTTTGGACACCCCTGATTTATTTATCAGCTTTAAACAGCCTGGTCACAATCAATCAATTAATCATTTCCAGTTGCGTGATTTATCATTTTTCTCTTCAGTTTGGTGTTTTGGTCTTAACTAAAACATTTTTAAAGATTAATTTTGTTCATAATTAATTTTTTTTGTGGTTTTTGTCATTTTATTTATTTTGAATGTTTAAAATGTTTTCCAGTGTTAAATGTTTGTTAGAATTTAAAGTTTATTGATCTTATTATTATTATTATTATTATTATTTTTATTTCATGACTAGAAAATTATCTAAAACATCTTCAGTGATAAATGATAATATTGTAGTTTATCACACAGTTACCTAAAACATTAGTAACAAATAGTTCACAATTTCACCACAAAATATTATAATAGTAATAAAACTTTAAATCCATGTTACCCACCCCTGCTGAAAAGTGCGGCATGCTCGTTCAACATCTTTTTAAAAACTTTGACAGATTATAGGTGAAATGATTTTAAATTGTCATTTTTGAGACCGTAGAATTTTATTATCTCGTGTCTGGAAAGAGGAAAAAAAGAGAAAAATGATAAATTATGTAAATAATTTTCATTTTCCATGTGGTTAATTGAGTTATTGATTATTGCAACAGGCCTTCCCATTTGTAAGTCGCCTCTTTAGGACACCAGTTAAATAAAAAGAGTTATTTGTGTCACTGAACTGAACACAGTAACAGCTTTTAATCATTTCTTCATTTTTTATCGATGCTTTCAGTGGAGAAAATAGAAAAACAATCCCGACAAAACGGACAATGTGGATTTTATCACGACAACAAATCAGAATTATTTTCTTGATAAGATCACGATAAATGACAAATTTAGACAATAAAAACATAAACCATCTGTGTTGATCTGAAATGTTTCTCTGTCCTGCAGGCGGAGGCAGAATTTACAAGGTAAGGTGACGTTTCCTGCTTCGTGTCGCCCGCCTGGCGCTGCCAGCGGTTCTCTGACGCTTTCTCTCTGCATCCTCAGGGTCAGAAAGGAGAACCAGGAGAGGTTCCTTATGTGAGTAGAGCTGCACATCTCTAGAGTGGTTCTGGTTTCACAGATCTAACGGGTTTTTCTCTGCAGGTGACGGGGATCCGGGGCCGACCTGGACCCATGGTGCGTCGCTCCACCCAAACGTGTCACTTCCTGCTAAGCTCACCCTGTTTCCATCTGTTGGTTTGAAATGCTGGTTTTGTCTGACAGGGGCCGCCGGGGCCACCAGGACATAGAGGACCTCACGGAAACAAAGGACGACCCGTACGTCTGGTTCAGGAAAACAAAATGTTCCAGATCTGAAGCAACAGGAAGACGTTTCCATCATCACATTAATTTAAGCTTTTAAGGGCTTGATTATTGTTCTGACCTGTAATAATTCTTTAGATTAGGGTAAATTATACACAGACATTTATACAAAACGATGGTGTTCAAAGTGAGGTTCATGGGCCATTTGCGGCCCTTGGCAAAATTTTGTGTGGCCCTTTTTTAACTTTAAATGGAAAATGTTAGCTGCAACCCAGCATATTTTTCTTTTTTTTTAATTGTATTTTATTCCTAAAAACAGACCTGGGTCGGTTAGCTTCAAACTAACCACTTAGTTTGAAGCTAAGTATTTAGCTTGCTAACTAAATATTTAACTTCAAATTATATTTAGCTAGCTAGCTAAGCCAGTATTTAGTCTGAAGCTAAATATTTAGATTTAAACTATATTTAGTTTGCACACTAAATATTTAGTTTGCCTCAATAAAAGTATTTTGACCACAAACACCTAAAGTCTTATGCAAAGGTTTAAACAGACATGAACTATTTCCCAAATTGCTCTGTGAAGTATTTAATCTGGAGCTTAATATTTTGTTAGTTCACTAGACATTTGGTTTGCTAATTAAATATTTCATATGAAGCTGTGAAATTTAGAAATTAATAACATATGGCTGAAAAATTAAGCCCCGATTTTTGTCTCTTCGGTATAAAAAATAAAACGATAGCTGTTAACTTGTGACTGCAACGTAAAATCTCCTCACAGCTGTTTTCGGTTAGTAAAAATAATAAAACATATCAGCAGATTGATGCTGCCTGTTTTGTATCCTGACTTCCTGTTTGTTTTAGAAGGTTTTAAAATTTTATTAACGACCTCTGATCTCTTTATTTATCAGATTTTTAAGTGGTTTTGAAGTCATCTGGTCTGAGATTAAACTCTGGGGTGACGGGACATTTTGACAATAATCCCACAATCCTTTCCACACCAGAACAAATGAATTATTGAAACTCCAAAACTAATGTGAGGCTCAGCTCCATTTATGTTTCAGGGCTTTAGTTTAACCGGTTGGTAAATCCAAACCAAAACAAACTAAATTAGATCAAACTAAATCTTGCAGCTCTTACTTTCATTTCCATGTTTGAGTTTGATAAAAACGTTCAGCACCAGAGGAGAATCCGTTGGAGTCGGACTGAGTCCGTCTGTTTTACTTTAAAGGGACTGCGAGGACTGCAAGGGTTCGATGGAGAGCCGGGTATTCCGGGCCAGCCTGGGGAACCGGGACCTCCGGGTCCTCCGTCACACCCGGGGGTGAGAGGAGACGTCGCCTCTGAGCAGTTGGCAGCTGGAAGCGGCCTGATCTAACCTGAAACGTGTCGTCTGCAGGGGCTGGGAGCGCATATGGCTCAAGGAATGGATTCAAAAACAGGACCGCAGCACATGCTGAGTGGAGCCAGGGTAAGAACCGGCCGGCGCAGCAGTAGAGACGGCTCTGCTGGTTCTGGTTCGACATGAAGAACCTGGGCCTTCAGAGGGAAGTTTGGTTTTGGTTTCTATGGAAACATCTCCAGATGGTGGATATTTCTGACTTCCTTCAACATAAAAGCTCCAGCAGGTTACAGGTTAATGAAACCAAGTAACCTGCTGCGCTGCATCTTTTACAAAAAACAATTCATTACCTTTTGGATTTACATATTTAGCATGCCAATTTACAAAACTAGTCATAACGATGACCAGTAGATGGAGACAAAACAGCAAGAACATAAAAACCTTGAGTTAAAACATGAATTGAACTCATTTAAGGCTGTTTTCCCTCTCAGGGAGGGTTGGTTTAATTGGAGACCAAAGTTTCAACAATTGTTACTTTTTCAGTTGACTCAGTTTACTTTCCCTTGAGAAACCTGTTCCTCTCCTGACCTGTGGGGGCGCTGCACCAAGAACCACTGAAGGAAATGACACAAAAACCTCTGAAGACACTGAGAGCAACTTCCTTCTTCACCAGATGGAAACAAGATGGAGGTGTTAGATTTTAGTGTTGGAGATTTCTCTTTAGTCTAAAGACCAGGAGCCATTTCTGCTGCTAGCGCTAGGCTAGCACGTTAGCTTTGGTTGTATTTACCCAGAATCCTCTGTGCTGTACTCCACTTCCTGCTTTTGGAGCGGTCTCCGGTCTATTTGGCCTTCAGATTCAAACCGAACCAGAGTTCACCTCAGATTGTGATTAGCATTCACACCCCACCAACTGAACTGGACGTCCCAGAAAAACAGACTGGAGTTGGGTTAAAGTGGACTAACCTGGACTGGTGTGAATGCAAACATAGAGACCATAATCTTGGCTCTGCTTTGAACCTCTTCACTGCATGGTAAAAGCCGTTGCTCCAAGACAGAAACAGGTGATTATCATCTGCATAGAAGCGAAACTGAGACTCGCCCAGGCAGCGCGGCGGGTTCCCCAGTTCATCTCTGTTGAACTTTACAAGGTCACTGGACCTTAGAGAAAGGAATGGGTGAGGAGGTCTCACATGGTGGGGAGATCGGAGCAACTCTTCACGATGAATTGAGTCCCGTTGGAGGTTTTCCAACCATGTTCCACTGCAGAGACGCCTCTGGTCTGACCCAGAGTTTACTGGGGGAACTGTATTCTGGATGACTCTGTCACTCTGATTCTGGATCAACTTTTATTAAAAGTTGAAGAAGTAAACCAAAGTATCAAAGTATTGCATGTTTCTTGCTGGTTTCTCAGGGAGCTCATTTGGGAACGTTCAGTTGCACCACCATAAATGTGAAGCAACTCCTGAAACGAATCCTTTGGATGTTTGTTTTAGGGAGAAGCTGGAGCCAGAGGACCAACCGGACCAAACGGCTCACCTGTAAGTCTGTAAACCGTCTCCGGTCTAATGATCTCTGCATGTTCGCTCTGTTTGTCCTGAAACGTGTTAATCCTGCCTTTACAGGGTCACCCTGGACCACAAGGACCTGCCGGAGAAGTCGGTGATCCTGGTCACATGGTGCGGAGATCATTTTCTACTGTACTTTGTACTACAGGTCAATTGTTTATTGTGATATTTTAATTTCATGGCTGGTTTTGTTTATCAGGGTTCACCAGGGCAGAGGGGACCGGAGGGCCCGCCAGGAAAAGCAGGCGAAGATGTGAGTCTCTGCAGCGTTAGAGAACTTTAACTCTGTTAACACATTTACAATAACACATAAAAAGCGCCACTTAATGTTGACTATGTCTTTGAGAAAGGAGCAGAGACATTTTGTCTTGTAACTCTACAGCCATAAAATCAAAACAAACTCAATGAAATCTAAAGAGCAGAGATGGATTAGATGGACACTAATGCCTCATTTCCTCTGAGCTGAACGCCATGGTTCGATATTTTACGCTCCGCCGTTTTCAGGAGACGTTTCCAGCGGCGGTTTGACTCTCACAGGACAGGTGATGTTGAACCAAACGTCTAACTCTGTCCTCCAATCAATGGACGGTGTTGTTTCCATTGGTTGGACACAATCAACACGAGTACGGAGTAGGAGTCGTAGCTCCACCTAAACCGCACCATCACCCTACTGATCAAGTGGGACCAAGAATATTTAAAATGGAAACAGACAGAATAGTTCACCAAACTCAGTGGAAACGAGGCTTAATTCTGCTCTAGCAGCGAGACTCCAACCAACCAAGAAAGGTTTTCATGATAAATATTTAAACCCTCTGAACTCCTCACAGTCTAAAGACGTTTTTACATCTGATAGTCCGGTAGGATCAGTTCAACTGGGGAACAAAACGGCGTCTTCTGTTACATTTTCAGTTGATACAGTTGCGTTCTACTCTGAGTCAAACCAACCAAACCCTTTGAGGAAGCTGTTCCCCTCCTGGCCTGTGGGGGCGCTGCACCAAGAACTGCTGAAAGACACAACATGAAAATCTCTGAAGACACTGAGCGCTACTAAATGTAAACAAAATGGAGTGACATCTGATTTTAGTAGTTGGAGGATTACTTTTTTGTCTTTGGCTAAAATCTATTAGCCATTTCTCCTGCTAGCGCTAAGCTAGCCCATTGGTTCTGGTTGTATTTACCCAGAATGCCCTGCGCTTTTCAAGTGGTCTCTGGTCTGCTTGGTGTTCACATTCGAACAGCACCAAAGTTCACTTCAGGCGGAGGTTTGTAGGCCGACCAGAGTTCAGTCAACATTCCCCAACCGATCCAGACTTTGACTAGGCAGACAGACTGGAGTTGGATTAAACAGGAATGGTGTGAATGAACCTAAACAGGGACGAAAATGTGAACTATCTGCGTGGAAAAACGGGTTCATCAAAAGAATCCTGAACTTTCTCTGAGGAAAACATTTCTTAGAGGTGAAAGGTCAAGCCTGATGTGCTTCATTTGCATAAAAACACAGCTTACATGCTGATTGTCTTATTTATTGCATTTACAGCACAGAAAATGTTTACGTCTGGAAATACAAGTATTTAAAATATTTAAAACACAAAAAGAACAAAATGGATTTACTGTAAAATAATGAAAAAATGTACACTTTATTTAAGTCTGGTATAAATGAGAACTAATAATAAAATAACATTTTCTAAACTCATTAAACATTCTTGCATTTCCTTCGATTTAAATGTATTTTTCTCATCCAGGGAGAAGCTGGTAGAGCAGGAAATTCTGGAGAAGTTGGATTCCCTGGATCACTGGTAACTTTGGAGATAATGGAGTTGATTTCACTAAAATCTTCATTTCCCATAAATAATCTTACTTTTTGCTCATATTTAGGGACCAAGAGGATTTCCTGGAACGCCCGGTCCGCCCGGCCTGAAGGGCCACCGAGTGAGTAACAAGAAACCTTAAAATGATTTTATTAATCAAGAGGTTGTAAAAATGAATTTAGTTGATTTTCATTTCTTGTTAAAAATCTCGTTAACATTGAATTTGTTTACTGAATTCTCTGTTTCTGGCCTTTAGGGTCACATTGGGCCTCTTGGTCAAAAGGGTGAAACTGGAGCTGTGGGGTCCAAGGTAAAAATAATCTTATTGTTTTCTGAAGATTTGCAATGAGAACAATTTGCATTGGCCATTGTTTCCATGGTAACTATCCATTTCCCACTTTGGTAACTTGAGGTTTGCTTTCAGCAGCAGATCTGATGCATCGTGGTTGTAGCGCCCCCTAAATAATAAAATGCATTTTTAAATTAATTTATTTCATTAGAATTATTAAAAATATTACTGTTCATCATTTAATGAGACATTTAAGGGGACATTTATTTATGACCTTACACACACCTCATGGGTCCGATCTTTATGAAGCTGAAAATCATTTCTCGACCTGCAGTTGAAGTCTCGCGGCCTCCCCAGGGGTCCCGACCTCCACTTTGGGAACCCCTGGTCAAGAGGTGGATTATGAAATTGTCACATCAAATTAGGTTTATAAAAACTGTGGTATCAATTTGATATATAAAATGCCTCCAATATGGTGGTGCTGACATCTAATATCAAGTCTGAAAATGTTTTAACTGGAGCAGCAACATAAATCAAATGGAATCAAATTCTTCATTGTACTACAAACTGCCAGGAATCTGTCCAACTACACTGAAATAATTTGGGAAGATAGTACAATAGGATGTATTTTCAGATTTATGGACTAATCTGAGTGTCATCTGCATAGAATTGATCAAATAATTTTATTCCTGCCTGATGTTCAAATCAGGCAGGAACAGAAATAGAAAGGAGTCACAGAGTCATCCCTGAGGCACGCCTAGTTCCCACTGAACTGTCATTAAGACTGACAGAGAGGGCTGTGTTGATGCAGCATCTTTATTGAGCAATAAAAGGAGGTTTATTTGGTTTTGTAGGGGGCTACAGGACCGCCTGGCCCGATGGGAGGACCTGGACCTATGGTGAGTTCAAATACATTTTCTTTTTCTTAGAAGCATAAAAGTGTAAATTTAATGAAATCAGTTTTATATATGGGTAATTTATTTGTGTTTAACTAACAGGGTCCTGCTGGGATGCCTGGCGAAAGAGGCCGGCCTGGACCTGGTGGAGTGGCAGTACGTCTGTTCATGCTAACTTTTACTTTTATTAGACACTGAATTGTAAAAAAAATAACACTCATAAACATGAAACTCAATGTCTGTTAGGGAAAGCGTGGCATGCCTGGCAACATCGGAAAACCTGGTCCACTGGTGAGTGATTCAATGTTCTGCTTTTGAGTATTTTCCCAACAGAAACATGTCAGATAAAAGCAGCTGGCATTCCTAATGCGTGTGGATTCCAACATTACAGTCAGCCATCTTTTTTTAACCCTCCTGGCCAGCAGGTGGCGACAGTTTATGGCTTTAGCAAGAGCAGTTGTTGTCAAATCACGTTCTACTATTGAGTTTAGATATACCACAGACGAAGAGAATCTTGTTTTTTGAAGCGCTGCAGCAACATGGCATTTAGCAGAAACTAATGCTAATGCGCTAATTTAAATTCTAATTATATCTGTCCTTGAAAGACTACAAACCCTGAAAACCAATTTAATTTTGACATTATAATTTACATGTTCTATCAAACCCTTAGACATTATATTGGTGTTTATATCTTGTTTTCTACTGTCGGTTTTTTATTTTCCTGTATTTTGGAAAAACAGAGAGAGAGCGAGGAAACGGATCTGCTTCGTAAACCACTTCAAAATAAGAGCATGAATATAAACATCTTAACAGTCAATAACCAAAACTTCAACACAAATAAGAAATACAAAACAGTCAAGTAAATTAGCGCTTCAGGATTTATCCAGAAAATGTAGCGTATGGGAAGCTAAGTGCGCTAAATGTTTTCAAAGTTAGCAAAAATGCTGAATGCTTTAGCACATTAGTGGATTAGCTGGAGTGTGCTAACCACTGCTAACCTGTTGTCAAATGGATTGTCTTCTTACCAGACAGAAAACATGTTGCGACATATTTGAGGTTCATTTTTTTTTTTATTTCTGTTTGTATAAAAAAATATTATGAGCCTTTTGTGTAAAACAGCAACATTTCCTTTGAATCTACTTGGAAAAATATTTTCTTCACTATGTGAAGACAGTTCATAAAGCCAGTTTTAGGTCATGCTTTTGTTTATCTGCCATTCTATTTAATAATTTCATCAGTATAACTCTGTAATATTGTCTTGTCTGTCGGACTTCAGGGCCCGTTGGGTCTCAGCGGTCCTGCCGGGTATCCAGGAGGCCCAGGAATGAAGGCAAGTACAGAAACTCACTGAGGCTTGTACATCACGACAACATGATACATACAAACTTCATGATGCTTATGTTACATGGTGGTCATCTTCCACAGGGTCAGCCTGGTCCCACAGGGGTCAGAGGTCCAGAAGGCCCTCAGGGTCAGAGAGGAGAGACCGGTCACCAAGGCAGACCTGGACCAGTTGGACTGAGGGTCAGCATCTGACACTTCTTACACTGGCAGCACACATATAGGGCATTAAATGGATGTAATGCATTTATAACGTTAAGAGCTTTGTGTTCACAGGGACCCATGGGTACAGATGGAGGCCCAGGAACCAAAGGACCAGTGGTGTGTAAATGTTTTTCAGCTCCAACTGAGCTACATTATTTATTACAAACCAATCAACCAACCAATGGGTCACTTTTTACAGGGTAACTTGGGTCCACAAGGTCCCGGAGGCCACCCCGGACCGTCCGGCCCACCAGGACCGCAGGGAAGCACCGGTCAACCTGGCATTAAAGGACAGGGGGTGAGCTGACTCTAAAACTCACCTATTTCTGGTTCTCTGTTAAATTTCCACTCATGTTAATGAGACTGACCTCCGTCCAAAGGGAGACGTTGGAGTTCCCGGTTTCAAAGGTGAAGCAGGACCAAAGGGAGAACCGGTAAGAGTCCATTGAAAAGAAGCTGATTACCTGAGCCTGACAAGCAGTTTTCTAACTTTCAGATCCTTTCTGGTTTGTGTTTCTGTCTTTGTTAGGGTCCACCAGGTTCCCAGGGAGTGATAGGACCTCAGGGTGAGGAAGGAAAGCGAGGACCACGTGGAGAGTCTGGCTCAGTTGGCCCTCCAGGGCCCGTCGGTGAGAGAGTGAGTCACCGTTTTGTTCACTACAATACCTTGTTCTAAATAATCCCATAATTTCACAACAGGGTTTTCAAAAGTCCTAATTTTTTACTCACGTTCACATTCACAAGTTCAAATCTGTCTATGACCTTTGGACCGATTTTGAACAGGGATGTTGACTGAGTCCTTCTCCTGTCCCCCATTGGTTGCTAAAGCTAAAGCTGCCAGGATGAGCTAGCATAGACGATGTCTGTCGACTGTCATTGGTTAAGACAAGTCCACCTGTTGACCAGAGCTGCTGGTCTGTGCAGGAAAAGTTGCCCAGAAATGTCTTTCTTAGGGATTATCTGGTACCTGAGCAAACTTTGGACTGATCTGAACCCTTGCCTGGTTTTTCAGGGTTCCCCTGGCAACAGAGGTTTTCCTGGTGCTGATGGCCTGTCAGGACCTAAGGTATTGTACATTTCCTGTGAATATTTCTCTTATTTTATCTGATTCCTATAACTAAAGAGTAATTCCCTCCTTTGGAAAGGGTGCTCAAGGAGATCGTGGCATTTCTGGCCCGGCGGGCCCTAAAGGTTCTCTAGGGGACCCGGGCCGTCCAGGGGAGCCTGGTCTACCAGGTGCAAGGGTAACACAAGAGCTGTCTTTTACCTTCAAACTGCTGGATCTCACTTGTTGGCTAAATCTTACTGGTTCTGTCTGATCAGTCACTACTTTTTATTTGGTAAATCTTCCACAGGGTCTTACTGGTACCCCAGGAGTCCAGGGGGCAGAAGGCAAGCCAGGGCCACTGGTACGTCACTTACTCATTAGTTAGCAGGGCCGATTCAAAGCCAAAATCACAGATAGATGTTTAAATGTAGGATTGGCTCAATGGTTTATATGATAAATGTGTCTGCAAGTTTATCATTTTATCTCAGTGAGCTTTATTTTAATGTTTCTCCTTTATGTCTTTCCATACACAACTCTCATTTTAGAATACCAGTTATACATTTACAGGTGTATTTATTTTGTAACATTCCTTAGTTTCTGTATCTCTGTGTTTCCTGTTAACATGCACATTCATTCCTGCATTATGTTTGAATTTAATGAGGCTTTTTGTGCAGAACATGGCAACAATAACCTCCATTAGCATCACTAGCTTTAGCAGCTAGCTTAAACTGCAGCATGTATTTTTACCCAAAATCAGTAAATCAACCTTTCTATCAATAAGAAACGGGTTTGGAGGTAATTAGATATTGGATAAACTGTAAACAATTATGATGCCCCAATTCACACTAAAAGCTCTTTTCATTTTAGAATTTAAAAAAAATCCAGTTTACATACAGAAATATCAAGTTGATTCATTAAAATCACGCAGAGATTCTAAGTCAAGTGTTTTATCATAGTTGTAAAACAAAGCAGTCAAGTTAGACTGGAGAAAAGCACAAGTTAGCCTTGCTAATCATTAGCATGTTTAGCTAGAATAAGTTGCAATAAGTTCAGTTACCTAGAAGGATAATAAAGTGTGATAACTTTATAAAATAAGTTTTAACACAGGAATTTGTCAGTGTAATTTCTCCATACATGTGGGAAAACTACACGTCATATCAACAGTAACCGTGCTAATAATTAGCACCGTTAGCTTTAGCGGTTAGCAGAAGCTGCAGTAGGTGCAGTTACATAAAAGGAATCAACTGGGGCACTTTGTAGTTTTAACAGAAATATATTTACCAGGAGATTAAATGTTTACTTTTATAATGAAGGACTGCACAACGATGCTAACCGTTAGCATTGTTAGCCTTGTTTGGAGCACAGGAAACGGTCCGTGTTAAAACTTTACACACTGGAGATATTTTTATTTTATTGTCTTTAAATTTATTTTGAAGTTTTGATTCTGTGATTAAAATACGCAGAGTGTTTTTTTAGGGTCCGTCCGGTGAAGACGGACGCCCAGGCCCGGCAGGATCAATTGGTAATAGAGGCCCGGTGGGAACCATGGGGGCCCCGGGCCCCAAAGGTTTCAATGTGAGCTCGCTTTTTCTTCATTTTTACTCATTTTAGCTAAAATCTCGTTTTGTTTCTGACTTTAAATATGTTTTTCACGTAAAGGGTGATCCTGGAAAAACAGGCGAACAAGGATCTCCAGGAGTACTCGGTCAAAGAGTAAGTCATTTCCTCCAGCTTTAACTAGGCCGTTTACCTTCTATGATGAACTTATTTGTCACTTTGCGATCAGGGACCTCCAGGAAAAGATGGAGAAGTTGGCCCTGCAGGCCCGCCAGGCCCGCCTGTACGTATCTTTATGTGTTATGAACTTGATGCATCATTTCTAGACCTAAAAATGACTTTTGTTGACTAAAGGGCCCCGCAGGAGACAGAGGAGAGCAGGGGCCACCTGGCGTGAACGGATTCCCGGTGCGTTGAGTTTATTTGTTCTAGAACAAAACCTTCATTGCATTCTAGAGATATAAACTATCATTGGCAGAGAAATGCTTTAAAAAAACACACTGACATTGGTAAAGATTGTCTTTCTGCTGGTTTTTTATTGTTTCATTTCTTATTTATTCATCTGTAGGGTTTGCCAGGAAACCAAGGGCCCCCCGGAGAGTCTGGTAAACCAGGTGACCAAGTAAGTCCATCAAAAATAACATTTTTATCCACAAGGTTTCAAATCAGTAACTCACCTCTATGTTGCTTTCAGGGCATTCCTGGAGAAATTGGTCCACTTGGTCAAATTGGTCCGAGGGTCAGTGAATTTCAACTTACATCAAATTTAAATGACCTAAAATTGTAAACTCTAAATTGATATTTGGATTTAAATGATGATATATCTTCCAGGGCGAGCGAGGAATCCCTGGAGAGAGAGGGGAACTGGGTGCATCCGGCCTGCAGGGACCTAAAGGGATTCCTGGAGCGCCAGGTCCAGACGGACCAAAGGTAGCGCCACTGATCCAAGACGTTTCCTTAAATCTGCTGTTTTTGAAGCTAGAAGTTTGATAGATTGGAAGATTATTATTGTTAATCATATTAATGTTATCCCGAGTTCAGAACTGAAAGACTCTATTCTAATTCTGCTGTTATAAGTTGATTTACCATAAAAAACATTTACTACACGCTTGATGGAAATAATGTTTCATGTTTTGTAAATGTTTGTATCATTTTATTTTAAGGAAATTGCAATCTGAAGAAGTTTAGAAAATCTCTCGTTATTCTGTCTCCCTTATTTTCAAAGATGTAGCAAAAATACTTTATCATCGGCATAGAGGAAAACCCTGACTTTGTTATATTTAGTGACTCTAAATGTGACAATAACTGGAAAACTCAAATCCAATATGTGACTGTAGGGCAGTCCGGGTCCGCCTGGCACTCTGGGAGATGTCGGTCCTCCGGGTCTTCAAGGGATGCCAGGAGAGCGAGGAATCTCTGGACCTCCTGGGCCCAAGGGTGATCGGGTGAGTTCCTCGGCTGCGGTGCCAGGGTTCTTCACTGCAGGAGGATGAAGAAGGTAGTAAGCGGTTTGTTTTTGTGGTTTCTCATCAGGGAGCCATTGGTGAGAAAGGATCAGAAGGTACGCCTGGAAACGACGGAGCAAGAGTGAGTTCATCCTCCACTGAGTTTTCCTCCGCCCTGAACAAAGGCGTTTAATATAAACTGATGATGGATCGGTGCGGCTCACGGCTTGTCCCGGCTCGTCTGAGCCGACGGCGCGCTGCCTGTTGCTCTGGATGAGCTGACTGTTTTTGTTCTCTCTGCAGGGAGCGCCCGGCCCCCTGGGCCCAGTGGGACCCGCCGGACCCAGCGGAGAAAAGGTTCACCTCCTGTTTTATCACTGATTTTAAATGTTTTTAGAAACATTTTACACATTTGGGTCTCTGCTGCTTCTAAAAACAAACGGGTTTTGGCTTTAACTCGATGTTTTTTGGTGCCTGGATGTAGAAACACTTCAAAACCTTCCCAGTTGTAACGTCACAACTTAGTTTTAAAAATGTTCATTAATACTTCCGCTGCATATTAATGAACATTTACATGTAAATACATGAGGTCACAACCAGGTGGCTAACCTCCACCTGGTTGGCAACTTGATTTTAAACTGGGTTGCCAGATCTGGCTGATAGTTTCCAGCCCAAAAGCAATGAAAAACCGTTCAACTGCAACAAATAAAAGCCCAAATCTCAACCTCTAAAGAAACTAGCGTTATAAATACATATATTCATAAAGTCTGCTTTTACACACATTTTTTCACAACCGTTTCAGTCGTAATTTATTCCAGATCCCATTTGGACTGCAAAGGACTTGAGTAATTGAACACAACAAAACTGTTTTACAATAACATAGTGACACCAGATTAGCCAATGGCTGATCACTGATGATGACAAGCAGGACAGAATCAGAGATTTCAAAGTAAATTTTCTTCCGGCTCATCGTGTTGAAAACCTCCCAATCTGGCAACATGGCGTTAAAGCAGGCACTGCCCTTCACCTAGCAATCCCAACCCGTTACCTAGCAACAGGTTGGGATTGCTAACGAGGATAACGGGGCAGAGTTCCACCCCGTTACCTAGCAACCCCAGCAGAGTTCTGCCCTGCTACCTAGCAACCCCAGCAGAGTTCCAGCACATTTAGTCAAAAAAATGTCATGTTTTGTAGCCTGTAGATCTGTCCCAGCCTGTTTATGATTGGTCGCATTTAAAGGTACGGAATACATTAAAGTCTTTACTGTCAGTGAATATGTGGCGTCTTTCCAGGGGGAACCCGGACCCAAAGGACCAGCCGGACCTCCAGGATCCAGAGGAACTCCAGTATGCTGACCTAAACCCTCTTTTTTTTTTTTTATCTACAATTACGTATTATTTCATATATTTCCAATCAAAACGTTCTTTTCTTGCAGGGATCCAGGGGTGACCCCGGTCCGATCGGCGCTGTTGGGTTCACCGGACCGCAGGTAGCTAACGATAATGTCCGTCGCTCATGTAACGCCTCACTGTCCGAAGCTCCAGCCTAAAAATCCGTGTTTCCCAGGGTCCCGATGGTCAACCTGGAGTGAAGGGAGAACCTGGAGAGCCCGGTCAGAAAGGAGATGCCGGTTCTCCAGGACCGCAGGGTCTGGCCGGAGCCCACGGACCTCCGGTGGGTCTCAGACTCGGTCTTACACCGTCACGTGTCTGAGTTACCATTTTATCTGTTGTTTTAGAGTTTAAACACTAAACAGAACATCATCTGTCCTGCTTATGTTGCTGAGAACTTCCTCAAGGTGCTGGTTTATTGTTTTAGGGTCCAATTGGTGTTTCTGGGCTGAAAGGAGGACGAGGAACGCAGGGTGCACCGGTACGATGACGAGTCATTGGAACTGATTTACCCCAGCGAGTCCTAAACGCCTCATGGATCAAATGTTTTGTGTTTTCCTGTTTTAGGGCCCCACTGGTTTTCCTGGATCTGCAGGAAAAGTCGGACCGCCGGGCCCACCGGTAGGTACCGCTCAGCAAAAACCGGACTGGACTTTGATCAAACGGAGCTTGATCAAAGATTCAATAACTAGGGCTGAAAAGTTGCTCAGGTCAATTTCTTTAACGAATTGAAACTGAATGAATTCAAACTTTTTCCACCTTTAGTTTGAAATAAATCCTCTCAACTGTTAAGAGACACTTTTAGTGCAGACCTTAACTCTGGAGTTATAACTTTATTTAAAATAAATGTAATTAATCTCAAGTTCGGCTGATTTCACTAACTTTTCTTCATCCATCATCTAAACTCGTTTCATTTCATTTCACATGTTTTTGCTGCTGTATTAAAAATAATAGTTAGGAATTTTCCAATCATTTTCCAGAAGGAAGAAGTAATACTGCCACCTTCAGGTGGGAGGTAGCGTCACTGAAATGTTCAGGATTTATTTCACGTTAAGATTTAAAGGTACAGCAGCTCCTAAAACCGACGTTGGTTTAGTTTCTCTGATTGTGTTTGTGGATTTTCAGGGCCCGGTCGGGGAAGCGGGGCCCCAGGGAGCCCCGGGGAAAGAGGGCCCCCCAGGGCTCCGTGGGGACCACGGGTCACCTGGGAGGCAAGGCGAGCGCGGCCCGGCGGGGCCCCCAGGGGGCCCCGGGGACAAGGGCGACCCCGGAGAGGACGGCCCCACGGTGAGCTAACGACGCCTCCGCTCAGCCGGCCCACAAAGCCTTTCAGTCTGCAGGTGTATAGTTAAAGTTTCCTGTGTGCTTCAGGGTCCTGATGGCCCTCCGGGTCCGGCTGGAACCACAGGACAGAGAGGCATCGTGGGTCTTCCCGGGCAGAGAGGAGAACGGGGCATGCCGGGTCTCCCAGGACCAGCAGTGAGTTTCCCCGACCTTCTGCTTCATCGGCAGAATAATCTGCAATCTGGATCCACCAGACCTGAATCCGGTTCTGTCTTCCACCATTAATCTGGTTCCGCTTTCCTGGTTCCAGGGGCCTCCAGGGAAGCAGGGCTCCCCAGGATCACCAGGCGATAAAGGCCCTCCAGGTCCGGTCGGCGTTCCCGGTGCTAACGGACCCCGTGGCGATCCCGGTCCGGATGTAAGTAAAAGCTAGTTTCCACAAGTCTTTGATCATTGATCAATTTTATGATCGTATTTCTATGATTTATTCTAGAGTAATTCATGATCTTTAGTGTCAAAGTCCATGAAGAACTCTGCAGGAGTTTCATTTTTATTTTTTGCTAAACCTTCTGGACTCGGTAACTCGTGGTGTTGGTTCTGCTCAGGGCCCGGCCGGATCTGACGGACCTCCAGGGAAAGACGGCGGTCTGGGTCAGAGGGTAGGATGAAAACCAAACATTCTGGTTCTGATTCTTATGATGTAACAAACTGACAGTCCAAAACGTTTCAGGGAGACCGAGGAGATTCTGGTCCGGAGGGTTTGATTGGTCCACAAGGACTTCCTGGAACCCCAGGACCCGTCGGTGCGCCGGGTTCTCCAGGGAGGAGAGGCGAGCCTGTAAGTCTTTACCATTCAACTTGAGCATCATTTGTGGGAGCTCTTTGAGGGTTTGGTCTGGGTCAAAGGTTAACCACAGGTGTTTCTACTAACTTTAGGGCTCAAGAGGACCCCAAGGACCACCCGGAGCAGCTGGAAAACGAGGACTGGTGGTCCGTCTTAAAGCCGTGAAACAAAACAAATGATGCATTTTGAGATTAACTGCAGCTACAAATGTTGTTTTTCCAATTCAGGGACCACAAGGACCGAGAGGAGATAAGGGTGACCTGGGTGATCATGGAGAGAGAGGACAGAAAGGACACAGAGGATACACGGGTCTGCAGGGTCTTCCTGGACCTCCGGTACTGCCTCCTCCCATCTTTAAGAGTCCAAACATGAACAGGTTCCTCAGGAATGACAGAGGCTGTCCAACTCAACATAACTGATTCCTGATCAGGCATAACATTATGACCAGTGACTGTCCAGGTGACCCTAATCTGACCCCTGTCCACTGAATCCCCAACAATGGGCTCAAGAGAATCAAAACCAGAGCGTGTGAATGTTTGGGTCATGTTCTTATAGGAAACCTTGGATTCCTCCATCTACATGGATTTTACTTTGATGCCTGCCTAAGTCTGGCTACAGACCAGAACCAGCAGGAAGTGTTGGTTTGGTCTCCAGATTACTCAGATCTTCAGATGTTTTCACATGTGGCCGACTGGTCGACCCGGTTCTATTGGAACCAGAACTTCATCATCTGCTCCACCTCCAGCTGCTATGGTTCTCTGAGTCAAACCAACCTCTGAAGACACTGAGAGCAACTTTCTTCTTCACCAGATGGAAACAAAAATGGAGGCGTCAGATTTTAGCGGTTGGATGATTTCTCTTTAGTGTTTGGCTAAAAGCTATGATCCATTTCTGTTGCTATCGCTAGGCTAGCAAGCTTAGCTTTGGTTGTATTAACCTAGAATGCCCTGTGCTGTATTCCACTTCCTGGTTTGGTCTCTGGTCCACTTGGCGTTCACATATGCATTGGAACCGAACCAGAGTTCACTTCAACCAAATCGAACTTTATAGAAGGACCCGAGTTTGTTTCAGACTTTGATTATGCATTCACAGCTCCCCAAACAATCTGGACTTTCTAGGTAAACAGGAAGTTTATCTTTTGAAGCAGACAAACGATTCCAGCCCACGACAACCCTCCACTGCCAAATACTAGGTTACCTTCTGCTGGAGGCAATGTCTCAATAAGGTCATAATGTTATGTCTGATTGCCGTTTGTTCTTGAAAGAATGGAAAATTCATCTCTAACTCCACTTAGAAATGTGCGATATTAATTTCAGGCTAATAAAGTGTAAACATTGACATTTTTGAAGTATTTGTACCTTTAGAGAGAAGCAGCGGTGACAGGAAGCACAATTTTCTAAGATTGGATTATTTGCTAAGGTTTTATATGAGAAGATACCGAGATCCTCAAAATGAGCCTCCATTTATCTGATTAATGGTGACAAAAAGAGCAATTATGTGAGATTTCCTGCCTGAAAATCGTTCCTCATGCTTGTTATTAATATTTTTTAGGGTACAACTGGAGAGCAAGGAGCTCCTGGGATAGTTGGACCGGGCGGCCCGAGGGTAAGCGCTTCACTTACATCGGCTTTATGGTGAAAACATGCAAAGTTTTCATTTTAATGCAAGATAAAAACTGTAGCTGCTGATGCCTCCAGTAACTGTCACATACAAATGTTAGCGTTAGCATATAGGTTAGCTCTGGCCAGTTCAGTGCTGCGTTGTGGATCAGTGTGTATGATCTCTACAGTTTTACAGGAGCAGCAGATAAATTCAGATGTTTTTAATGAGGCCAAAAATCTGAATAATTAGCTGTGAATGTTAAACCGAACATTAGTATAACAATATTAGCATTAGCATCAGCTCAGCTCGGACCATTGATTGCTTCTAATGTTGAGTTCTCCTTGAATCTGACTCAGGGTCCTCCCGGGCCCATCGGGCCTCCTGGAAAGGAGGGGTATATGGGTCAGCCGGGCCCGATGGGACCTCCAGGGACACGAGGACTCAGTGGAGAAATTGGGCCTCAGGTAATGATTTGAAAGACTTCACCTGAGAGTCACTGAAAACTTTATTTACCTAGAATAAATAAAGCTGTGTGTGGAATCAACAGGGCCCTCCAGGAGAACCCGGACCCACCGGTCCTCCCGGGCCTCCAGGACCACCCGTCGCGGCTATGGACGATCTGTTCGGCGGCCCGCAGGATTACGACTCCGGGCCCCCTCCTCCTCCAGAGTTCAGCGAAGACGAAGCCCTGCCCAACAGCAACTCCTCCAACATCATCCCCGTGGATCCAGGCGTCCAGGCGACCTTAAAGGCCCTCAGCAGTCAGATCGACAGCATGAAGAGTCCGGACGGCAGCAGGAAGCACCCAGCCAGGACGTGCGACGACCTGAAGAGGTGCTACCCCATGAAGACAAGCGGTACGTCACTTTACAGCCGGCAACGCCTCAGGAAGGGAACTGTTTGGGTTGTGAAGGAGCTTTTGGTGACTTTGTCTGCAGGTGAGTACTGGGTGGATCCAAACCAGGGCAGTTCAGAAGATGCCATCAAGGTTCACTGCAACATGGACACCGGAGAAACCTGCATCTCCGCCAACCCGGCCAACATACCTCGCAAAGTGTGGTGGACCGCGTCCAGGAACAAACCCGTGTGGTTTGGAGCCGACATCAACGGCGGGACGCACGTGAGCCAGAACCTCCTCAGCATAACCCGAGGATCTTCATGGCACTGCGCTAACCCTTTCTCTGTGTTTCCAGTTTACCTACGGCAACAGGGATCAGCCGGCGAACTCTGTCACAGTGCAGATGACCTTCATCCGCCTGCTGTCCAAAGAGGCGTCTCAGACCGTCACCTACCATTGCAAGAACTCAGTGGGCTACAACGACGCCAAGGCGGGCAACCTGAAGAAAGCCGTGATCCTCAAAGGCTCCAATGACCTGGAGCTGAAAGCCGAGGGCAACAACCGCTTCAGATACACGGTGCTGGAGGACTCCTGCTCGGTACGGCTCATCACCCCGAAACACCAACAGATGTTTTTAATGAAAAACTGTCCTAGATATGTTAGAGAGAAACGGCTTCAGGAAACCGAGTCAATAAATCCAGCAGTGGTGGTGCTAGCTAAACGTTAGCTGCTCTAACCCTGAAGCACTAATCATTAACTAATCATATCGCTAATGATACATAACAGAAGCTAGTGCTAACACAATAAAACCAACATGGTATTTAGCAGAAGCTAATGCTAAAGTTAGGAATTATTTGAAGGAAAAGTAATAATTTTCTCTTATTTGGTGTGTAAACACTCTGAGCGCTTCAGGCCGACAGGAACTGATTTGGTTTCTCTGTTTTACAGCAAGCGTCCAGCAGCTGGGGCAAGACAGTGTTTGAGTACAGGACACAGAAAACAGCGAGACTTCCCATAGTGGATTTGGCCCCTGTGGACATTGGTGGCCCCAGTCAGGAGTTCGGCATCGACATCGGACCCGTGTGCTTCTTGTAAACCTCCTGAGACTGTTGGACTGACAGCTGACACGGTCAGAGTACTGAGGACTCTTCTGGCCCTGTGGCAGGATATTTATTGTGCCTTTCACCACACCAAGACATCCAAGATTTATAATTTTGTATGAATGTTTGGTTTTTAAGAAAAATAATTGGTAAAAAAAAAAAAAAGAAAAACCTAAATCATTCCTTTGTTGTCTCGTGTTTGTTTCCTCAAAGCTTCAAGCAGCAAATTTCACTCCACAAATTGGACACAAAGTAACTGAGAGCTGCTGTTCATAAGGCCGTGTCCCACTCTCATTGCTTTTATTATTATTGTTGTTACTGTTCTTAATGAGAACTCTGTTTTTATGTTTGAATTGAACACATTGTGGTGCTATAGAGGGGAAGGCAGCCCCGGATGATGAGTTCCCAGGATCGCCGCCGCCGCACGGCCAGGCGGGGGATCGGATCGCTCCGAGTTAGCTACCTCGCCACCAACGCTCAGAAATCAGAAAACCCGTGTAAATCTGTCCTCCCAGGTGCTGTTCTCCAAGTGATCTCTTCTCCCGCTGCAGAGCTGCTTGGGGTGTAAATAAAGATGATGGAGGGACGAGTGAAGTGCTGTGTGGTGACTTTTGACCCAAATAAACGGTACAGCAACAGGTAGCGCAAATATCACCATCCAATGCACGCCGGTTCCCGGTTTGCCGTATTCTGGACTTATAATGATGCTCTAGCAATCCTTCTTATATTAAGTTTTTTAGAATAACTGGCTGTCTGCTTTGTACTTTTTGCTTTGCAACAAATTAAACTGAATGCTTTTTAATCGCCCAAGTTTTTGTCAAATTAATGAAGGTCCTGTCAGGCTGGACGCGGCGCTAACGCTAACCAAGTTTTCTCTTTTTTTAAAGGATCTTCTGTCACCATTTCAGTTAACAGCATTTATTATGCAAACATGAATGATTCAAACTCCAAAACACACAAACATAATAAAACAAACGCAAAAGAAAGCAGGAAATAGAAGCCATAAACTGTAAGGTCCTCCAAACCACCAGGGGGCGTCGACCGCCAAATCATCTAGGCATTCCTTCAAGAAAGAGGGGATAAACAGAAGAAAGTTTCAGGAAGCAAGAGAACGTGTGCTAATCTTTGAACAGCATTTTTATGTAGCTATTATGACCGACTCCAGACTCTCCCTAGTGGTCAGGAGAACTTTCGTTTAGTAAAGCGAGTAAGCAGTGTTTTATACTTCCTGTTACTGCAATTTGCAGCATTTTTAATGATGCATTTGTTTTTTTGTATTTGTGTAAAGCCAGGTGACAAATCAATTTTACAGATTTATCAAATTTTCTGTTTAATTTTTGGATTTTTTTTTTTTACCAATGCACTTTTGGGCTTCCATAATTGAGAGTAATGTTAGCATACCTAAGAACTACCATCTTGTTTGACAATCATTTTCTTTTTCCTTTTTAAACTTTGAATTCAGGACAAGTCACCGAAGGAACGGCTGAAATAAAAATCATTTTTTAAAACATTTTCTGTCATTTGTAATTTTTTGCGAGGAAGAAAATTGTATTATTTCTGAATTATATTAAAGTTGTGCATCGGATTTGGTTTAAAAAGTTTGAGATTATGTTTATGTATTTTGGAGTTTGCATCATTCATGTGTTTGATGCGTATTTGCGCCTTTTGGCCACCGTGGAAAAGAGGAAATTTTTCACACAGGAAGCGGAAAAGTTTGGATGTTTTTCTGGATAAATTGTTCCAGAAACTATTGCAATGAGCAAAAACATTATTTTTAGACAATTTTCAACTGATAGTAAGAGAACATTAATCCAAATCCTCGCAAAGATAAAAATATATATATATATATTTTAATTTCTAAAGAACATTCAACACTGGAAAAAAAAAAGAAGAAATATCCAAACTTTTGTAGAAAAAATAAACAACAAATCGATAATTAATCATATGATTAACTGATTAGTTGTTTTTTTTTTCTGCTGATAAAAAAAGGTTTCAGGTTTCAAATCTCATTTATGAGTTAAAATTTACAACAGCTTGCAAAATTATTGACAACACTTTTTTTTGTCACATTAAAATGTACAATTCTTGGATTTTATGTGACAGATCAACAGTCGTGTTAAACTGTGTGGTAGATGGAGGATGATGGACGCTCTCTTTGCTTTTTGGGCAGAAATGAGGACAACACTGCAGCAAACGCCTCTGAGGTCGGAGTTGAACCGCAGACCTACAGCCTTCCGAGCCACATCTGTAATCAGCCCCTTTACTGCGATACCCACAAACAAAATACTCTGCAACCAGCTGCTTTCAAAAAGGAACCAGCCCCTTGCGAAAACTTAGCTCCGCCCCCAAACAAATGCTGAAAATGTTGAAAGTGGGCGGAGCCAAAATAAACGGAGGGGCGTGGCCAAGCTTGAGAATGGGTGGAGGGCGTCAAAGCGGTTAATAATCCGGACAAGGGAAAAGTTTGATGCCAACTTATAAAATATGTTGCTATATATTCAGACATTCTACAACAAAAGCAGCTGGCGGTTTGGGAAAAATGTTGCAGAGTTAAATAAATTTACAGGAAAATGTACAAATGTGTCCAGAAACATAAAAATAGCACCTTTATGGACCAATTCAGACACTTTACTTAAAAATAAAGAAAGTTGACTTTAAAGGTCATCCAATCAGCAAACAGTTTCTGTAAACTTAGTGAACAATCATGCAGAAACTATTTCACCTTTGTCTTTGGTTTTGAAGGTTTTTATTAGATTTAGTTGTTGTTTTTTTGCTGTTGTTGTTTTTTTTTACTAATAAAAGTTACTCGTGTTTTTTTTTTTTTTTTTTGGCAAAGCCCACCAAACTAAAAATAAAGCACAGCATCATCCAACAGGAGCAGTTTCATAAAGAGGAAACACGAAACAATGCTGCATCTCTACTGAAGTGATTGAATTTATGAATTTAACCCTAACCCTGGTTCCAGTTCAACCAAAACTGGAAAAAGAGTTTCTCAGTCAGTCTAGTTTATGTATGGTAACTTTTGTGAAGTTTAAGACAAGCTTAGTAAAGAATAAAGGCAGTAAATAAAGACAAAAGAAAGTTTGAACGCTGATAATCCATCCTATGTGAAGCAGAGTCCTTAATTTATGTTAAAGTTTGTCACATAATTGACCTGATCACCATTACTAGTGATTTAAGAGTCATTAAAAATGAAAAAGCCTTGAAACATATTTTATTTTGAGTTCAATGTTGTGTCAAATTTGAAGTTATGCTGCCCTCTAGTGGAGGGATGAATGAATTCAACTTCAGAGAGTTTTTATTGGACAGATTCAAAAAAATCTGCATTCAGATTGAACTTCTGTCCAGGAGAGGACTGACTATCTGGAGTCCAGACTGATGTACATAATGTCCATACCTGGCGGCCTACGGTGTCATAATTTAACAAAAAATTATATTAAATCTAATTTTTATCGACCGCGACAGCCCATTGGTTGATTTTATTAACGGACATTAGGTTTATCCAATGAAATTCCTCAGTCCTCCTTGGCCCCGCCCCTCCCCTCTACGTTTGTAAATAGCGCCATTTTAGCTAACGGTTGATGCTAACCGAAGTCCGAGAAAATGAGCGGAATGAGCGAGACGGGTCAGAAAAACGATGACAAAAGCTAAAAAAAAAAAGCGCATCAGCCCATTCAAAAAAATGTGTCAAACTAACCGATATGCTAATTAGTAATTACCAAACTAGCTTTGACCATTACAGGAGATTCAGTAGCTCACAAGGAGAGGAAATTAGCGATTGAGGGGCTTTAATATCTTTGAAGGAGGATGATGATGATGATGATGATAGACACGTGACTAGGGACAGATTGAAGAAGAGTTCAGGTTAGCTGCTGCTGCTGCTGCTGCCGGTAAGACGGAGAGAAAATGTTCATAAAGAAAAAGTTTAATGCAGGCAGGAAGACAGGTGTGTGTGAGGGGGAAGCTAACACTAAGCTAACAGTTAGCTAACACTAAGCTAACAGTTAGCTAACACTAAGCTAACAGTTAGCTAACACTAAGCTAACAGTTAGCTAACACTAAGCTAACAGTAAGAAACATTCAATCTAACAGGAAACTAATGAAGCTAACTCATGTTTTATTGAGACTACGTTTGTTTTTTGGATGATTCGTCGTCTGCAGTTTGTCTTCTCTTTCAGCAGCAGATAAGGTAAAAAAAAAAAAAAAAGTGAGATACAAAATTAAATAAATATATGCATAAATAAATCATTAATTAAACAAACGATGAAATAAATATTTACATAATTTAATAACAATTTGCTTAAATATGTCAGATTTATTGCAGTTGATGCAGAAAACAAATAAAATGTGTATTTAGTGATTTCATGGTGACGCTCATCAAGTCAAGACAAATCGATCCCAGATCAGACAGCTGCAGATCAGGTGATAACTAGTGATGTTACGTGATGTGTCGAGGCTTCGAGGCGTGTCGAGTAATGCAGGGGGCGTTTCCGTAAAGCGCGTATCGAGGCGTGCTTCATTTAGGGGAGGAGCCGAAAACGATGACGTCTGAAGCCTCGCTGTACCACGTGACTGCTTCGGGAAGTGGCTCAGATTTTGGCGCGGGGTTTGACAGCTTTATAAACCCCACAGGCTCCATTCAAAATGTGGGTTGTTGTAGGCGAGTTGCTGTCAGTTGAGAGAGTGGATAGAGTTTAGATAGTTTGGATAGCAGAGTTTGGATAGTGGTTATTTAGTTTG
>CAEGAD010073773.1:0-32680 GCA_903067055.1 Poeciliopsis paucimaculata | reverse complement strand
TTGTGTTTTAAACCGCTGTTCTTACAAAAATTTATTTATTTTGTAATTTAAATTTTTTAAAAAAAATTTAAAAAATTTAAAAAAACAAATTAAAAAAAAAAAAAAAAAAAAAAAAAAAACGAATACTTTGATAAGTTTTGGTGCTAGAATGACATGGGTTTTTTTTTTTTAGCCATATCGAAATTGGTTTATTTTGCAAAACTGCAACGGAAGCACTTTTCCCATCAATCAGGTCACGTGATCAACAACAGGATGTTGCCACTGGAGCAAACCACAAAGACAAAGATGACAGGAAGTAGTTGGAGGATCACTTGGTCTTCAATGACTTATCACATAAACAAAATTATTCACTTGCAATTTTAATTGCAAATCTTTAATAGGAACATCAAAATTGCTAAATTGTGGTTTTTTTTTTTAACAGAAAACAGACAAAATTTATGCATATTTGTAATGGAAATGTAGCTGATTGGTGACAGTGTGTGCGCCACACTGAACATGGGCCACACATAAGAGAATTGTTCCAGATTAGAGAAAAGGTTGGACCGTATCTTATAGGTAAAGTTATCAGACCAACCAGCTTGATGCTCCAGTGACCACAGCTCCGCAGATTATTGGGAAGTTTAAGGTCCATGATGAAAATACTTTTGTGATCACAATTTCAAACTAAGAAATTACACTTTTTTGTAGTTTGACCTCAGCCTTCCAGTGCAATTGTGCTAATAAAGAATTTCTCGCTTACAGCAGAATCTGGTGGATTTTTTTACCGTGTTGATCAGTGAACAGAAGGAGAGGTTGTGAACGGTGATGTTGGTTTTCTGTGCTGCTTCAGAACTATAGTTTGCTTGGAGTTTTAACAAAATGGCAGCCGAGGAAATGAACGAAACCGTTCAGTCTCTGCTGGTCACGCTTCCAGCACAGACTATGGAAGCAAGGTTGTTAAGATTCGCCCTGTTTGGATCGGCTCTTCTCTCTTCCCCATGGAGGATGGTTGCTTACAGCACAGGCAACTTCTGGTCAGCTTCTTAACGTCAAACTGGCTAATTACGGGCAAACATTAGTGACTGGATTAAATTTAAAACCTCAATAGAGGGAAGCAATCGTTTCTCGCCAGCCTAGAACAAGGGCTGGTTCTTACCACACTACACTTTCTGTGTCATATATTAAAATTTTAATTGTACTTTGTTGCATAGTTTAACTAAAAAACAGAAAAACAAAAAACATTTATCAGGTTAGATCTGTTGCATGTCTATTGTTATGACAGTAATGATGTCACACCTTTTTTTTTTTTCATCTTTCCTTTTTCAAATAATCCCTAATAAACATGGCGTCATCAGAATTGACTTCAGTTTTGCTTACTTGGAAGGAATTGAGGATGATGAAGATGTAGCTGACGACCACAGACAGATGGACCAACACGCCACACATCCACGTCAGACCCAGAACCGGCAGCAGGATGAGAATTGGACGGGTCACAGCCCTAAAAGCACACAGAGACAGTATCAGCATTAACCCTGTGGAGTTAACTACAGACTATAGATAATCAGTTGATACCAGTAGTAACAAAATGCAGCTTCAGGTGAGGACCACAACAAGCTGTTAGAAGTCTCCAAAAGAGACAAAGACAGAACTTCACAAATAATAATCTAAGATTGATGCAGGTTAAGTCAGAAATTGTTAGGACAGCAGAACAAAGCAAGAGCTGAATGTGAATCACAGTGTTGCAGGAGAAAAAAAAAAGACTCAAATGTGCAGCATTGGAGGGGAAAGTATCATGGTTTATTGTAGCGCCACCTGGGAAACCCTCCATCATAGAATCCATCATAAAAGTGTACGGTGTACCTGAGGGAGCCTGCAGGAAATGAGGCCAACTGTAAGAAAACATAAAACCAAAGCAGAACTGGACTTTACATCATCCAGAATGACCTAAAACTCACAAGTGAATCTGGCCTATTCAAAGCTCATCCTTATAGTATTGAGTTTTTGTGAATTAGTTTTTGTCCAATTAATCCATATACTGTAATGGATCTAAGTTTGTGATTGAGTTACTAAAATAAATGGACTTTTGAATGCCATCTTAATTTATCACATGGTACAAGAATTGCTGCAAACATAAAGAATCAATGCATTTAATAATGTGTTGTCAAACGCTTGTTCAGGAGGAGGAATTGCTGTATTTTCAGTGACTTGATGCAGCTAGTGTCATAAGTTATGCGTGTGGAGGTGAGGCAGGCGCTTGGAGACCCAGGTATGGTGAGAAATAATGATAATTTTAATGAAGATAACGGTACAAAATCCAAACAAGTCCAAATTCCTGGCAACACAGCAGAGAACAATACAGAGGCTCAGCACTGGTAGCAACAGGCTATGCGATGGACTGGGAAACACATAGGACAAGGGACGAGGAACACAGGACACAGGTGGGATTAAATACACAGAGGGTAATCAAGGAGACGAGACACACCTGGGAAACACTCAAGGGGAAGACAGGACAACACGAAGAGCACAGAGGATAAAGAACTCAAAATAAACACATGGAAAACTCAAATCCTGACAGTTAGCTTGGTTTCCTTAAATACATCTCTTTTTTTTACCAACTGGGCTAAGAAGTGATCTGGTATAGTAACTGGGATCAAACTGGAATGTATGTAGCTTAATATAAATTTGTCTTTATGATTGGATTAAGCTCTTTATATATATACTTCCATACAAATACTGGATCTGTTGATTTTGTGTCTTGGGACATTTTGTTGTGAATGTCCATGTGTTTATTTTGAGTTCTTTATCCTCTGTGCTCTTCTTGTTGTCCTGTCTTCCCCTTGATTGTTTCCCAGGTGTGTCTTGTCTCCTTGATTACCCTCTGTGTATTTAATCCCACCTGTGTCCTGTGTTCCTTGTCGGGTTGTTGTCCTATGCGTTTCCCAGTCCATCGCATAGCCTGTTGCTATGTGAACAAATGTCGTCTGGATGCACTTTACCAAAAAAGCAATAAAAAATAAACAAATCAATCGAATCACACATTTGATCCTCGTTATCAGACATTGCATTTTCAATCTAAGGAAACCCAGCAGATGGCATTGAGTGACTGAATTCACTCCTCCTGGATGAGCACACAATGATGGCAGACGATTGCTTGCATTGTGTGTTGACCTTACAGAGCAGGTCAACGCTGTAAGGTTGCATACCCAGTATGCATTGATACATGGACATTTTTGTTGTCCTTATTTTCCTTAATAGGCATCAGGTTAAAACATATTCAGCCTTGTATTTGTGTGGGTTATCATTCTTGAGGTCTTAAAAAGAAAAGAAAATCATTGAATGAATTGTAAAGACAGTTTATTGTTGGATGTTTCCCCGTTGAATCCACACCAAAAATCTCTTGTGTAAGTGTAGATTTTCCGCCTGACTGCATTCATTCTCCTGCTCCTTTGCAACCATCTTTCAGTGATCTTGGTTCTTATACGGCCAATAACCATTTCATGGGGCAAAGCAGAAAACATTGCCTTTGTTTAAACCACCATTGTTGTCACACTGCTGCACCTGGACGGAGAGATTGAGTTTTTCAGCTGCACTGTGTCAGCAAGGACAAAGCCGACTCACTCTTCTCTTTATTTCTGAAAGTTGTTTTCCCTCCTATCTCCTGAATTGATGTAACACGACTGGCACATGCATCCGCCTGTTTGTGAGGGAATGAAGAGACATGGCTACAGAGGGAAAGGAATGGCATTGTGGCATTTCCATTAGTTGTAAACAAACATGCAGTAAAAAATGTAAAGGTGGAAGAGCTTCTTAAAGGTAGGCTTTATGAATACAAATACAAATTCTGGCTGCAAGGAACATTCTGTTTGACATTTTTTTCCTTTTATCATAAACACAAATGTTCTGAGTGTGGCAGTTTCTGCATTCAAACAAACAAACAACTTTCAAAGGTTTGGGTATGTGTGACAAGGTGGCTGTTTTCTATATGGATGTTTTGGTTTTAGATTTGTGTTGCAAGTGTTTGTTTTTTTTTGTTGTTGTTTTTGGTGGGAGTTGTCTCCAGTATGCTATGATGGGGGACTGTGGCTGGAGGAAAAAAAAAAAAAGGATGTGAGGTTGAGGGCCGCCGCCGCAGAGTAAGAGAGGCATGACCATGACGGGAGACCACATCAGCCCCTACGCCGCTCACTTAAGGAGTGAGAATGGGAGACGAGTTTAAACACAGAGTTTAAGCAGAGAGTGAATGATGGAACAAATAACCTGGACTGACTGGCAGACTTATTGCAGGTCTGAGGGAAGGGAGAAAATGGCATGAGGGCGAGGAAATTAATCTAACGTTAAAGAACAAGTAGACATAATAAAAACAGAGGAACTTAAGAAAGGACTGAACTAAGGTAAAACAGAAGGCTAATCAATCAAAATAAGAAACCCAGGAAAGCAGAATAATAATGAAACTAGAATCAACTAATCAAAATCCCCAAAACAACTCGACCTGAGATGGAGCTGAAAGCTTCATGGAGCACAACATGGCCATCACCCTCACTGACACAAATCAGAAATTTGTCAAGACAATTAATGAAAAAATGAAGGCTGATGCAGAACTGGACCCAGAGTAAACCAGCAAACCTACCAGTGACTGAGTATTAATGAAATGAGACAGTCAAAGCTGTTGATGAGAGGTGAAACTTTCCTCAAGCTGATGCTGTTGGACGGCTCAAACACAAAACCACACTTCTCTCTAGCTATCAGAGGGCAGGATGTCCTAACCTCTTCCTCAGTTAGAAAACACATTTCTCTTTATCTCTGTAAAGAGGGAAACGAGGATGATTTTTGGTGTTTAAATGAAAATAAATCAGTTTGCTTCAGGAGATAAAAAATGATTAGACAACATGTGAATGTTTCTTTAGACAGATTGGATGTTTGATGAGGTGTCTAAGTTTTTTCCACATGGCTCATCATCCAGTTATCAATCTTACGAATATAAATAATACTGGAAACATGCAAACAATTGTAGAAGAATTACTGACAATAGCCATGTTTGCATTACAAATGTGTGCAAGTCTCTGTCTATATTCTGACGCTAATTTTGAAAGAACACAATTTTGCAATTGAATTGTTACCAATAATTAAGAAATGAAATTAAAGTCACAGGTGAATAAGGTAGTTCAAGCAATAAATCAGTAAAAATCATGGCAGCCACATACGTAAGCAGTCACATGAAATGTATTCATAGTTCAGCCAATCAGAGAAGAAGTTGGAGCAACAAGCGGCGTAAACAAGTAAAAGGAGCTGCATAATGCTGCATAAGACATGTACAGCGTTTTGGAAAAATTGTAATTGGCAATTTTACAGCAGAGCTCTGGATTCAACATGTTGGAATGACACATGACTCCTTATGAACTGTGATGCTGTGAAAGCTCTGGTGCAGCTGCACATTGTCCGAAAAACAAAAACAAACCATCACAATCCTCCTTTGCCGTTTTTGCCAGTAAAGCTTGTGTGATGCCATCACCAATAAGAAACATTTTTTAGTGAAAAATGTTGTGGATCTGGACATTTCAGTACAGGCAGATATTTAAATATAAAACAACAAAGATTTGACTAAAACCCAAAATAACTGTATTGGTGCATTTCTAATACCAAGCAGTATGGAAAATACAATGCAAACACGGCCTGGAAGAGGAAAGGCTTGACAAAAAGACAAACAACTGTGCCGAGGCCAGGTGTTAAGTTGATAAGCCCTTGTAACTCCCACAGTAAACTCCCAGCCTCACACACTAGCTCCATTGAGTCCGGTGCTCCTCAAGCAAAAAAGGAAAATAGTGTGCATGTGTGTGCGCGTGTGCGTATGTGTGTGAGTGTGGAATAGCGTGGGCAGACAGCGGGAAACAATTCGTGAAGGAAAGAGGCAGAGATGTTTTTGTATCTCACCAGGTGAGGTCAAAGGTCTGCATTTTCGATGCAAAGCTTGGACTGAGCATCTTAGCGCGGCGATGAGCGCTGGAAACGGTCACCATGACAACGCGGCACAGCACAACTGCATTGACCTGCAGGCAGAACACAAAAGCGGCAACAACGTGTCACTGCAGAGCCACTTGGCCTTAAGCTGACGGGAGCATTCAGCTGCACCAAAATAGATCCCAGCACACACCTGAAGCAGAAAACACCTCTGTGAAGAAATGTTTTGGATGGAAGGAGTGGTACTAGAGTTAGTTGTTTGAGCTATTTTCTGTAAGGTTCTTTTAAATCTTACAACCATTGTTGCTGCTGCAGTTGGACTGCAGACATGTCATTTTGCATTCAGTGCATTATGAACGAATATTCATGTCAGGAATAAAATAAAGATCAGGAGCTGACATGCTCATTCTATAAACAGCGTCAAGAAGCTTTTAATCCACGCATGAACAGTGCATATGACTTAAGCATACCCGCAGTGCACAGATGAACAGCTCACAATATGAATACATACCGTCAAGACAAATATGACCGGTCCCACAAAGGCCCAGATGGTGTCAGTTTGCACACTGAGCCAGCAGTGATCATGTGACTTGTATTTGCCCCTTGATATCACCAATGTTAGTCCAACTATCAGAACAGGTAGTCCTGAAAAACAGGTCAAAGACATAAAATCAACCGTGGTGGTACTGCAACAACAAAGAGCTTGTTTAAAGCATCAATCTGCATCAGTTACTGTCACAGTTCAATTGGGTTCAGCTGCATGTTTTGTCTCTCTTGTTCTTTGTTCCTGTTTAGTCTGAGGGGTAAAGACCAGAGTAACACCTGAAGACTGTTTGTGCTACTGACTCACATCGTGTTCTCGGCTCAGCATGCGACATAACACGCTTACAAATGGATACGGGAACATCTGCCATAAATAAAAACTGGGGTAAGGCTGTTGTGTAACATAACATCATGTAAATAATTATAAGCAGAGAAGACTTAGAATAAACAGAAAATGTTGGAAAGAGCAACCAGCCCTGTGAAGCTGCAAATCAGGTGAGAATAAAAGGTTCTTAGCCCTGGTGGGAAGCATGAGGCAAATATAGCAGAATTACTTTAGCATAACAGATTTTCAGTGGTGGAAAATCTAATTTACAGCCTGGAAAATGGAATATAAAGTATTTAATTTATGATGAACTGGCATGTCTACAGCAATCAGTGGGTGAAGGCCGTTGTGGGTTTGAATGATTGTACTGTTCTGCTGCCTATGTGTGAGGAGTTCTCACACACTAGACAGCATCACATGGATACCCTGAATCTACACAAAGGGTCGGCAACCTGCGGCTCCCAAGACTCAAGTTAATATTAATACACATATAGCAAATAAATTGCAAGTTTAAAAAAACAAAAAAACATTTTTTTTTTAAGTGTTTCCTACAATATTTGCACTATATTTCCATAAGTAATGACACTAAAAGTACCAGAAGATCTGCTTTCTTTGTCATTAGGTTGAAATTCATGATTTACATACAGTATATAAAGATATCCATCCTTTTCTGTTTACCTTTATTTTAAATCCTACAAATGAAAATAAAATTCTGGTTCTTAAAAAATAACAAGAAATTTCCAAGAATAAATCTTTATATTAAAAAACTGCCATTTTTCTAGAAGTCCTGTCACATTTGAGGCTCTGAACGAGTTTTCGGCTGTGCTAAAAACAAAATGGCTGTTTTGGTGCTAAGGGTTGCAGACGCCACACTGTACTCCCCCAACCTGACATGACCTGACACATTAGCTCTCAATTGAGCTAATGTGATGCATTAGCTGGGTCTGCTCTGAGAAACTCATTACCAGTAACACACATTAAAAAAAAAATAAATAAATGATCAAACTGATTTTACCAGTAAGTATTTTTTGGTCTATAATTTTAATCCTGAACTAATATAAAACAAATTGCATCTGTGGCTCAGATCAGAGCGTGTGTGTCCTCTTCACCTTCGGTCCCTCTATCAGCTCCTGTCTTGTTTTTTTTTATTTGTGAATAAACAAGGCGGCAACATCTCTTATTTTCCCTCACTGCCACTGGGTAAAAAGCATTAACTGTAGATGTGTGTACTTTTATTTTTGCTGTGAGATTATTACCATGTCCTTCAGTCAAACTGTGGTATTCCATGTGAGAGGAAAATGTTCTGCATGTCTTCTAAAACAGGGTTGTTGCCTTATTTCTTTTTAAATCTTGATTTCACAAATTTTCAAATACTGTGCAAAAGACTGTCACATTCTTTTTATGTTGTTGTCAAAGTGACGCATGAAAAAGGAGGAAAGGAAGAAATTCAAGCTCATGGTTTACCAGCCAAGTAAACAGACATACATTTGCCTAATGTAAGAAGAAAGCATATATTGTTTTTAGGTAACTTTTAGATTTGTTGGTTGCATACATTAAGCAAGTCAGATTTGAAAATTTAAATTATCCAGCCTCCTGTTTTCTTTTTTCCTGAAGCTTAAGTAGACGACTCATAACCCTGATTTTCACCAAGGTTTGTGTTACAACATAACTTAAAAAGAGCTTAAAGGCATGAATGTAAAGCTTTAAGAGGAATTTAGGTTTTACTACAGTTGGATAATCTCACACTCAACAATTTAACATTTTATAGCATAATGAAGTAAATATGTTATGTCCAGTTGTTACAATGTGACAAAATATGACTATATTTGAAATATACAGTATTTTTGTAAAATAAATGTAACTATGCTATTTAATAAAAGTAGGCCTTTGTCTATTTAAGAAGTTTCTGCTCTTTCTGACACTGTGCCCCTGGCATGTCATCACGTTTCTCCATTATGCCGTTTATAATCATTCTAAGTAGTGTTTCACTTGTTGCTGCAGCTAGTCTAGAGGAGCTGAGTGGGGGAGTCGTGGAGGAGAGCTGCTCTGTGAGGAATCGAGACTGAAACTGAAGAGGAGCTGCGTGGAAAACGCGGTGCTTGGAGAAAGCAAGCGTTTTGCAGGGCTGAAAGGTTTCCATGGAGATCAAATGATTTCTGAAACATGTATGAAAGAATAAAGGCAACACTCAGTGTGTTTTATATGAGGGAATAACATTATAAATGATATAAAGCTCAAAAAGTAGATGTTATAAAATACCCCCCTTTACAGAAAACATAATGTTTCATAGACGTTAATGTTAGCTGATGTTTATTTAGACTGAGATAACATTTGACATTAGCCAGACTTGAGTGACTTCTGAAAGCAATTGGTTGTTTTGAATTTATTTCTATCTGTTGGCATCAAAGTTTTGGATATATCACATCACCAAAATTTCCATATTTTTGATAAATATTCAGGCAGTGCAAATCCTTTTGCAAGGACAATGTAGATGTGGTTTGTTGTACAGGTCAAAAAGCAATGTTAGCACCTGAAAAGCTTCACTTTCTCCCTCAAACATTGTCATTAAATCTGTGAAAGAAAATCTTAGCTAAAGCCTTCACAATTTATTTTCTAAAGAAAATTATCACTGCAGATGTGAACCTATATCAACACAGATAGCAAATAATCCACTTAGTGAGTTCCTAAGATAGCTTTTGAATCTTAAGAGCCTTATTAGTGAGAAACAATGTGACAGTAAGGCAAAGAAAATCTTTCATCCTCGTGAAGAAGCAAGGCCAACCACTAGACCTCAACACTTTTTTAGAAGACTCATTTCAGTTCCCGGTAAAAATATATACATACAAGTGATCCCAGCTGGCCTGTGTTTACATTATCTATTTACTGGATGAGTTCACCTTGACCTGCTCAGCTACAACTGTATGTATAGACTGTATGTTAAATATGATTTTATATGCTTCTCAGATAATATGATGCTAACAAGCGAACTGTCTTGTTAACTGATCTCTGGTTGGTCTCTGTTTGAAACAGAGGCAATGTTTCCAGGGAAACCTCCTTAATAAAGCTATCAACAGACATGGTAAAGTTCATACGTTCTACGCTTACGTCTCCAGACCACACACAACAGATTTCATCATGATACTATGTATGACATACAGATGAGCCATAATGGATATTTATGAGAAATGAACAACATCCCAAAAATGTAAGTCATCCTGTAACATTAAAACAAACATTTTATGAAACTTGTGAAACAATCTGAATCATCTGCTTTTGTGACTAGGGCTGAGTCACATATAGGCAGGTGGTTAAACCTTAGTCACTTGAGAGACTTAGAGAGGAATGGCTTTATTTTTAATTTAGTGATTATGGGTAAAAGCAGCAAAGCTGTAATCTATGCTATGTTCATCTAAAAACTATTTATTTAACTGATTTTATTTACAATCTAAAATCCTGTGTTAAAAGAAGTTAGAAAGAGATAAAAAAAAAAAGAAAAGCACACGGAGAAGTGTGAGTTATGCAAAATTCGCTGGTAAAACATAATGTGATTACAATTAATTAAAATATTATGTTCTAAAGAAAATAGCTATAGTTACCTACCTGTAAACTATAACATCATTTTACATTAAGAAAAGATACATATAATGTACAGTGGTTGAATAAACCTCATTTTATGACAGAGCGTTAGAAATAGGACTATAGGTCTGTATTTTAAATATAGATCAGGAATTTATTTTATGCTGCAGCCTAGGACTGGGGGTCCAGTCAATGGTGAGCCTGACAGTTGAACTTTGACCTCCCACTACATCCATGAGCAGATGGTGAGACAGGACTGGGTCAGTTCTCTGCCTAACACCAATGAAAACCTTTGGAAACTTTTCTTGACCGAATTTCCTCTACAATGTTTAGACATGAACTTTGAGTGGATCCAGTGGAAAGATTTCACTCGCCAGTTTGAATGTTCTCCAAAGGACATTTTTAATTTTTCAAGACCAATGAGTCTCGGTTATTGTAAATATTGCTTATTGTTCATAAATAAAAGCCGTAATTACTATGTATACTTGTCTCCATGGGTTACTACTACTCCTGTCTTCTATAAGCCTACAGTCTCTGCGACTGAAGCAGAGAAATGCTAGGTTGTGACCATCATCAATAAGACAAGTTTACCCCAGCCTATGATGTAGTACAGCCTCATCCTGCGGTCCTCACTGATGTTTACAGAAACCACTTTGCTCCAAAGAAGAAGACCCTCAACCAGCATCCAGCAGAAGGATGCCATGAAGAAGAGATGAAGCAGAGCAGTCACCAGGAAACATGCTGCCTGGAGGGTTAAACATAGATAAAAACACCTGGAATTAATCTTGAAACTTTAGTGGTGTGCATCTTGATCAAAACAGCGCATCTTCTTTGCTGCCTCTGTGCTAGATCTGCAGGAAATAATCAGTGATCATAACTAGATTAATCTCATGTTCACACCTTAACATTGACAGCCTGCGCCATAATCCACCAGACTAGATGCATTATGAATACATGGTTTTATAATATGGTGAAATTTTGTTTTAGAAATTATTATCTTATCCATGATTAATATTGGGAGTGTTCTAGTTTGTACACCTCAAGTCAGGAAGTGAAAGTGTCTCACCTGATTTTCTGCGGCCCAATCGCTGCACATCAGCAGCAGCTCAGCGAGGCCCAGAGCAGCTATCAGGTTCTTATGGACAGTGGTTCGGTCTGATTTGGGGACTCTAGAAAAGAAACGCACGCACGCACGCACGCACGCACATTACATTATGTGTGAGCTGTGATGTGAGAAGCTCTCCCACATTTATTGAAAAATGATTTTCTGTAGGGATGCTCACACATCCACACAATTTTCAGCTTTTTTTTTTCTTATTGATGTGAATCTGGCAGGGATTTATGAAATGCTTTTCACCCTTGATGCTTTCAGAATGCACTCTGTGATGTTTGTGACTCACCCCACAGCAATGAAGAGGATGAAGGTGAAGAGGAGGCCACACAGAGACACTCCACAGCCAATGAACGTCAGCACCTGCAGAGCTTTTTCGTTTTCTGGGCTCCTCTGGTGCAGAGCAACACAAAATGCATATGCTGTTTAAACAGCTGCACATCCTATTGATAAGGATGCTACAGAAATCCACAGCTGTTGCCAGACATACAAATGTTACCTGAGTTTCGTAAACCTGCAGCAGCACAGCGAAATTGGTGGTGTGGTTGCAGTAGCACACGGAGTATCCATAATGTTTGGACACAAGCTCACAGCCTCTTGTATTCCACCACCCACCGGCCTCTGGCCTGCTGAGACAAACAGGACCCACTTAGAGTCTAAGTAAATTTTATTTGTTAACAGTTAATTTTGTTATTGTAAAATTTACAATAGTCACGAAAATAGCGAGTTCTCCTAAAAATAACCATTCCTACTTACGTGAGATCAAAGTCCCAGAATGCACACACAGGATCATACACAGCATCAATGGAATTCTGGGAAAAATATCAGAAAACGATAAAAATGTTATTCTAATAGCCCGGCACTTTTACAATACAGATGTAAACCAGAGGTTTGGTTAACCTGTGCTTTGTGCTGGAGCTGGAATTGAACCGCCATGCTGACTGGCTGGTCGTCTCCCAGCACAGTGGAGGATATAACAGCCGAGCCCAGCACAGTGCCCAGATACCTGTGGGAGAACAAAGACTTTAACTACAGTAAACGAAACATTGACCCCCATGATGGATGTGTATGATTTTGGTGATGGCACTCATCAAAATGTAATGTTTGTTCAATTGTTGACTGCATAGTGTTTTCTTTGTAACTTTGTAAATTTTGTGTTTTTGTTATGTAAAGCACTTTGAACTGCCTTGCTGCTGAAGAATGACGTACAAATAAACTTGATTGATTGGTTGGTTGGTTTATTGAGTGTTTTTAAGTAAGTGTGTATTTTTGATTGGATTTTCAATAAAGATGCTGAACACAAGACATATTTCCTTCTATTGTGAAAAAGAAACAAGAAAGTAAGATTTGGTTTGCTGTGGAACATACATATCCATGCACACACACACCCACCCCCACACACGCACACACACGCACACACGTAATGTAAAAAGTGAGAACACATCACATAACCATTTACATATCATATTCTCAAAGCTCCACAAGTCATATTCAAAACACAAAAGAGGAAAGTAAAAATTTAAAAATTCAGTTAATATAAATAACTAAAAACGTCTGATTGAATGCCCATAAACTCATTTTCATAACAGAACTTTTTACTATTGTCACTACTGTTACTGAGGGAGGACTAAAGGTTAACAAGGCACAGGTAACATAAAGCCATAACATTACAGGTAACATAGTGTTTAAAGAAACACAATGTGTATCCTGCTGACAATGTGTCTGTTGCTCACTGTGGATGTGCAAACATAAACCAGAACAAGACATTCAGAAGATAAGAGATCAGCAGAACATTGAACACCAATTAATCCCTATTTTGTCTTTTTGAGCTACTAGCCTCAAAAAGAGGCTCACTTTCCAGATGGCTAATCCTGGAAGTGGCCAGTGGTTTTTCTTTCCCCTGCCTTAAAATTGATTAAGTCTTTTAAATAATACGATCTCATGTGGTCTGGTCATCATTTATTTTTTTAACCTGTTTTTTAAGCGTTCTCCTTTATGATTTTGTTTGTTGTGTTCAGTGTTCTGTTTGTAATTTTGCTTGATTCATGTCAAGTGTCTTGGACTGTTTAGAAAAGCACTGTACAAATAAAATGTATTATTATTATTATCATCATAATGAGTCATTTTCAGGTCATCCCTTATTCAGGGCTTTTTTGAGGTATTATTTGAGCTCCTTGTTGTAAAGATCTTCTTGTTGCCGTGGTTACACAACAGCTGTACAAAAGTAAAGGAATATCAGCAAAAATTCTTCCAGCTGCACTGCATCCAGAACTAGAGGATCCTCATCCACAAGAACAAAATTTCAATCAGAAAAAGGGGAATTTAAGTTTCATAGTATAAACCAGAATGAATATAATGCTCCATTATGCTGCCACATTGAATACCATAATATAAGCACAAATCTGAAAGGGTGCTGCCTCAACTAATGATTGATGCAGCAATCATTAGTCTATCTATATGTATTCATTGCATTCCAAAATTTTGCTGCCATCAAGTTGTCTGAGTTTGTCCCAAATATACTTAATTTAGAAAATATTCATAATACCTAATAACATAAGAGTGGTTCTGGCAGGAAGGGGTTAATTCTACCTTTGTGTGCCGTCAGTGACCGTAGGCTCCATGGTGATGTTCTCCTCTGGATTGAAAAGAGGTCGCAGAGAGCCATACCACATGTTGACCAAGGTGATCTTATAGAAGCCTGCACATTCAACACAAAAGCTTTTCTTCAGTTTGCAGGACAAAAGCGCTGAATAGAAAACATACACTAAAAGAAATCTAATTCATCACTAGCTTATGATTTTCTATCAATATTTGTTGCAAAATCTGACATTGTGGCGTAGGGAGAGCAAGATGCATTTATTTCACTTGCAGAATTTAACATCAATTAAAAACCTTTTGAAAGAATGAATGGAGGAATGGTTCTGTGTAAATTTTCTACCATTGTTCTGCAGATCTTGTATCTTCTGATGTGGAACAGAAATGCAGTCTGGAAGGCTGAGAGTCTCTGACCCAGGCCCACAGAAACTCTCCACTCTAGATCCTTCACCCAGTCTTTGTTGCTGCAGCTCCACTTCTACAAAGAACATAACAATCCAGATAACATTTCAAATGTGTGACATTAAAAAAGGTTTTATGCAGAACATAAGCAGAATATCCTGATGTTTCTGTAAATAGATTTCTGATGTTGTATTGATCACTTTTTGTATTGAAAAGGTTCTGCCACCTTTTGGGCTAAGATCAAAATCTCTGACTATTGTTTGAGGCTTAATTATTTTTTTTTTTGCAATACCTAAACTGGGATAGAAATTCTCCTATGCATATTTAGTATCTGCAGCTATTAGTGGACTAATGTTTTTAAATAAGCATAGTTAATAAAATTCAAGTGGCTACAACGAAGGAGTCCTTGATTATGTCACATTAACGTCTATGAGAAAGAAAAATGCAAGTATGTTTTCACCAACATCCTGTTCAACAACACGTAAGATGAGAAAGATTTTCTTTCTACCTGTTAGTACAAAACAAATATGAAACTATACCATCACATTTATCACCAAGCTTCCTTTTTTAACTTTAAAAAAACATTTCCATTTCATTCATATTATTCATATCCATAATATACTACAATATCCAAAGTTTAATTGTGTCCTTTCTTTCATTTTCTTATGATTAATTATCTTTGTTTCTTGTGAATTTCATTGATTTTGGAGGTTATAAAAACAAACTTATGAATGTAAATCTGCTCCCTGTAAATGTTGTCTAACATTGTTTAATAAAAGTATCTAAAACTGGATAACATTCAGCATGGACAATTAAATCAGGTCTGTTGCTCACTATGTTGTTTGTTTCTACATAAAACAATTGTTCACATGAGATATTAACAGCAGCACAACAATGTATATTTTTTACACAGGCTAGTCACTATATAAACATGTAGTTTTTGTATTTATATTAAACATGAGTCATCCCTCACACACATAGGATTTCTGTTGGGTTCAGAAAGTTTATTTCAGATTAAAGCAGTGACCAGTGCTGTATTGTATTATAGTCTGTGAACAATTCAGCAGCTCATGCAGGAGTAAATATCACATAATGAATAGCCTCAGTAAACCACAAAAAGATAAATTCAGTTTGTTTTTTGGTTCTGAAATTAAAATCAACATGAAATCTGCATTCAAAAACTATTTTTTTGACAAAGCATGAACATTTGTTGTGCCCTTATTGTTGTTTTAATGCTGCATTTCTGTCTCCATTCTAGAATATAACTGATCATTTTTGAAGGTCTGCTGTTACATAATTGCATTTCTGTGCTTTCATTAATATCTTCGATGATAGACTCGGGTCCTGGCTCCAACCTGTGAATTCATAACTTTAGAAATCCTGTGACCGTAACAGAAATGGAAATTTGGGCAACTCACTGATATTGGGAGTGTGAATGGTCACATGGTCAGTCTCTGCTGTCAAACTTGAACTCAAGCGGGTCACCATCCGGTCCACGCTCTTCACAACATCCATGGGACCGTTCACCACCTGAAACCCACAGAGCACCAGTGTGTTGGCATCGTCAGCCCTCACCCACCCTGATGAGCTACACACTCATCAGAGCTAAGGACTCTTCAAAATGACCATTCATTGCAGCACAATAGAAAAATACTTTAAGTGCTGTTAACAGTTTGAAAGAGTCTGCAGATTAGCCGAGGAGGACACACAAAGCTCAACAGACAGACCTATAATGTATGCCTCATAGATTTTGCCATTGTCTGTTTCCAAACACCGCATTCTGATTTCAGTGTGCCCATCTAAAAGCTGAGCCTTGGAGTCGGAGCTGCGAGCAGAGCGCCGGAGGTTTGTGGATGAGTGCAGCCTCGGTTTTTCAAAGTGCTTCTCATCCATTGAGGATGCGTTGAGGTGGCCTTGGAGAGCTAAGAGGCTTGGGGGGTGTGGGAGGGTAGAAGGCAGGGAAAGCGCTGAGAGAAATGCAGCTTTTCACTTAAAGCAGTTGTTCCACAGATCTATGTAAAACACACTGGTGCAAAAGTACAAAAAATGATTATAAAATAAATAAACAAGAGGAAGCAATGTGCCTTCTCTTTGACTGACATTTCCAGTCAAAACGTAGAGCAAAGTCTGACTGATTAAGCATTATGTCTGAGGAAGACTTTAAGATGATCTACTCAGGTGTTCATCAGTTTAGCTGATCTTGGTGCATTTTCAGTTGCATTTACAGAAGCACACTGTCCTCTAGTGTTTTGAACAGAACATAACACATTTCAGTGCAATGCCGACGCTTTCAGCTATAAAATCAGTTCTTATTATGATTGTGCAGGTTTATCTCAATCAGTGTCCCACCAAACAACGATGCACCATTTTATCTCCTAATTTCATCTCTCCTATTTCCGGCCTTCAGAGAACCAACCGATCATGTGTTAGTGATGTTCACCTGCCACATTCAGCTCTTCGTTTTATCACATTACACCCTCAAATTTAACTGCATTTATTTACTTTCTAAATATTCTGCACATTTTTTTCTCCTTCTCTCAGCCCGGTGGGGTTTAATTCTAACATCTTCTAGAGAGGAAATATTCCTTGTGAGATAGCTCCTGCTCAGGCACACTGGATGAAAAACTTGTGAAAATATTGCAAATTATTCGCAATTGAATTTAGGTATGGACTTTGACTGGGCCATTGCTACACATAGACCTGCTTTATTCCAAGCCATTCCATTGTATTCAATCTGGGTCTATGTTTAGGGTAATTGTCCTGATGGGAGGTGAACCTCCACCCAATTCTCAAGTTCTCCAATAGCTTTCGTTTCAGGATTGGACTGTATTTAACTGACGGCTGATTCTCCCACATGAACTGTGGATCGCTGCTGCTCCTCCTGGATTCACATCCTTGGATTAGTACCGTTCTTTTACGGCGTGTGAGTTTAGGTGGATGGCTACATCTTTGTAGATTTGAGGATTCTTTTTCTCCTTTCATTTTGAGATGACGGACTGATGATTAGATATTGTTCAATAACCTCATTTCTCCTCCCTGACCAGTCTGCTGTGTTCCTTGGTCTTTTTGTTCCCTAGTGATCCCCAATAAACCTCTGAGGGCTTCACAGAACAACTGGATTTATACCCAGATTCAGCTGCATTACAAGGACAATCTTTGCACTAGTTAGGTCACTTTCAAATGCATTTGGTGGCACTTGAGTTTCTGTAAGAACATTAAAGTTAAGCGAGTTGACCGTATTACAGGGCACACCTCTCATATATGTTCATGTGAAAAAACTGTGATTACCATGAACCATATTTTATACATTACATTGTGTTGGTCCATCACATAAAATCCCCATAAAATACATTAAACTTAGTGGTTATGGTTTGAAAAAAAAATATAAAGGTCAACAGTTGTGGGTGCACCTGGAACTTCAGTTTTACCAGCTATTATTCATACAGTTTCATTCTGATCACCATAATGATGTGTTTTACATACATTAAAATCTGAAGCTAAAAAGAACATGTAATAATCATGTGGTAATCTGGTGGTTGTCTGAAGAATTAAACTTTATCATTTTTACTGCGACAGGAACTCTGAACTTATGTTGCTTCTTATGTGGATATTCTCAGCCCTTTAAAATTCAGACTTTCATTGTTTCACGCATTTTTGTCAACTCATTTATCATGTCCTTGTTCCCTTTACAGCAGAACACATTCCACTAAGGAAAACATATCCTTGACACAATATTTTACAGTTTTACCAACAGATAAATATGCAAGCCACCAATACCTCTCAAGGTTAGTTTGTTCATTGCAGAAAGTACAGCGCTCACCAGGCAGGGCGTGACAGAAAGTTGTTGTTACAGACAAAGCAGAAACATAGTTTTGTGATCCTCTGACACGCAGAAAGCTGGAGAATAAAAAAAATATAGATCAGCTGCCCCCATGATCCTGCTTCTGTTCAGGGAAAACAAAGGAAAAAACCTAGAACAATACCTGATACTTCCAGTTCATTTGAAGTAGCTAAACAGAACTAAAGCAATGGATTAGAATTAGCTTTAGCTAAAACACACATTACAGTCAACAGTCTATTATGGGATAACTGAAGCCCATTAATCATAAATCATGTTACGATTCACATAACTAATTAAGGTCGATTAAGCAAGAAGGTCATTTTAAATTTGTGTAGCAGATGCAAACTGCCCATGTAGCCCATGTCTCTGTGTACACGTTTTCAAAAAATATTTCGAAAAAATGTTTTAAGGTCTCAATCCAAACATATCTGAAGATTCTCAGTTTTCCAGGTTTTTATATTCAGGGAGGGCTTAAGGAAGTCATTTTGTTTTAAACGTTAATTAGAAATGAACTTGCCAGTCACTCATCTGGTTGTAACTTTGAGCTGGTATACGTAGATGTCACACAAAGACCAGCAACGCAACACAAGGAAGTTGAAAAGGTAAGTAGCTCAATTAATCTGCATTATTTAATTCTATAAGATATATGTCAGTTCAGACCAGTTGTCTCCTTTGTGCTGAATTCTGCTGCATGTTCACTGTAAGCCTTTCTATGGAGGAGAAAACAGCATCAGAATTTCATCAACTATCAGTCACATGAAAGGACAGAGGTGTGCTGGATCTCTGAATGTCATCTTCTTCACTGCATAGAAGTCAGAATTATTTTAATGTCCATTCTGTTATTATTTTAACCTGCTGCTTTAATGTGCTGAATTTGCCATTATTCAACACATTAACTGAAAAGATATGCTGGCAATATTATAAAGACCTATCCACTGTTAGACAATCCAAACCAGTGGCTTCTGTTTGATGGTCAATGTTTCACTGCATGGCATAGAGAATCTTTTTTAACACATTCCATTCAGAAGGATCGATGCCTTTCAGAAAACTAATTTAGGATGAACACCAGTGATCAGTCATGATTTGGCCTGGTTAAGCAAGACGTGTTAAATGCCTGCATGAGATACGTGTTCCTCTTGACAAGTGTATTTCATTCAGACCAGACAGAGCAGTTTGCCTGCGGCCAACACCTCTAAGCCTCATTGCAACACTGCAGGGGACCCCATTGCTGCAGCAAGTGCAGCACATCCAAAATGCAACGGGCGATGGTCACTGCAGCAACTGCTGTGACTTTGGTGAGAGGATTATGTGGTTGTCTCGGCTGAAACCAGAGAGGTGGAAAGAGGCAAAGCAGCTGGTCTCTTCACCATGATGTTTTCAGCAAGGTGCAGGGAGGATGAAGTCATAGTCTAGACACAAACCAATCTGGCCATTTCCACAACAGCACTTCACACAACCCCCATTCATGGACCCTCTAAGTTCTGCCCATACTTTAATCACTCAGGAAACTCACACTCGGTCACAAACAGAAGCTGTATTTCCATTACAAATGTGCGCAAATCTTTGTCGGAATTCCGCTACTTTCAAAAAGACACAAATTTACAATTGCGTTGTTTCCATTAAATAAAAGTCTAAATTAAACTCACATGTGAATAAGTCTGTTAACGTGGTAAGTCATTCTGCACCATCATCCTCCTACCATTCTTTGTTACATCAGTAGTAATATCCTGCTGTTGAGAAACATGTTTCCATTGCAGCTTTGCAAAACAAGCTAATTTTGGCAGAAAAGAGACCTAGTGCAAATTTTTTTCTATTTCTTTTTTAAATAATTCTTTTTTAAATGCTGTGTCTACATTAAACACATTTATTTTGTAATTATAATTTATAGTCAACGTAAACACATTGAACCCACTTATGCCTTCTTGGAGACATTGCTAATATGCATCATACATTAGTGATGGTTTCTATGGTTCTCATATAAAACATCATTCTTTTTACAATGAACAACTTCAGCTTTGCTATTCAGAGTAAGAACATTGGCAAGATGGTACAATTTAGACTTATTCTTTAAATCAACGGTGTCAGGAGACTTTTTAAATGTATTTAGAATCTGTCACGATACGTTGCTGTAAATTTCAAACAGCTATGCTTTTGTAACGTTTTCATTTAATGATTTGACCTGAAGTGATTTGGTCAAGGTTGAGGGATGATTCCCATTGTTTCTCTGTGATAGCAGCAGGAAGGATGACAGGGCTTGAGAAACATTTCAAGCAGTTCTATTGCTCAGAAAAGCAATAGTGATAAATCTTTAGTAAATCTAGTTCATACATCATATGTTACCTCTTTGATTGCCTGCCACTTGTCTGCATTGTCTTCACTGATGATGCTGTCAGCCACACTGATGAAGTGCTGACTGAGCTCCTGGATGTTGTCACGGCTACTGTTTTCAGCGCTGACTGATGGTTCTGAGGAGACGTCAGCAGTGAGTGTCAGCAGCTGGATGAGCGTCACCATGTCGGCTGGCTGCAGGCCATCCTGCTGCGTCTCTTCCAGGGCCTGGATGGAGGCGTTGAGCAGGGCCGCAGCCTGGGCCAGGCTGTCCAGCCCTGATGGCTGCTGCACGAGCACCAGCTCAGACTGAAAGAGAATATGCTGGATTCAGTGGAAATCTACACTGCATTTCATTGTGGGATTAAAAATAATTCAACTTTTTGTTTTTTTGCAATTTAATAAACCATCCATCCGTTATCTAAAGACGCATATCCTTGCGGGAGCTTGTGCCTCTCTCCACATACATACAGAGAACATGCAGAATGACCCGGCTAGGATTTGAACCCAGGACCGTCTTGCTGTAAAACAACGGTACTATCAACTGTGCCACTGTGTAATCTGAATTCGGTGAAACATTGGGCTAAATTATTTTAAGACAAGCATTACTTGTGTTAAAAGTAAGAAAAGGAAATGATCAACAATTAGGATCTACATAGAAACACTGCACAATAATCTTAAAAGTATTGTGTTTTTTTGTACTATTGATGATTCAATTAATTTGATTTTCCCTGTGGATGTAATAGCTTTAGTAATTTTGTTTGTCAATACCAGCTTCCATCAAACTGATACTATGTTCATATCCTCACTGGAAACTTTTACTGCGATTGTCTTCCATCAGGAATCAGCTGGTGTTTGAGAGGCATGCAGGCGTGGCCTACCTGGCTCTTGTTGGAAAGCTTCATCAGCTGGTTCATGAAGGCAGAAGGCTGGCTGCTCTGAGACTTACTGATCTGCTCCATCCTGTGGTGCCGCTCTGCAACAGAGAGGACACTTTATGAACAGATTGGAGAATAGACCATTGAACTACAAATCTTGAGATAAAAAACATTACTTGGAGATAAAGGTTTTTCTCTTCATTATGGCAGGGAACTAAATCTGCTCTCAGTGACAGCAGAAAGCCCTTGTACCTTGAATAAAATCCTTTTCAACTATGGAACACCTGCATGTTACATTAGTCATCTGCGTGTCCTTGCTCTTGTCAGATACAAATACAATGCTGATTAAACATCGATATGGGAGAATATGCACTATATTAATGATCAAAACAAAAGAAAAAGATCTCATTGAGTACTCTGATAGAAAATATTTGATATTTTCTGAGTTCAGCTATTGGTGTTTTCATTTCATTGGTAAAGGCAGCTATAACCAAACCCCCATTCATTAAAATGTTAGTTAAGAATCTCTGCTGGTCACGGTTTTCCAGATCTCAGTAGCTTATTTTAATTCATTTGCATTGCAGTAATTCAATTAGTTATTTAACAAGCCGGTCATGTCAGAGATATGCAAAGAAAAGCAAACACAAAAGTTCAATTCAATGAAATAACACACACCAACTGGATTTATTAAAACATTAATAAAAATAACTAAATTCACTTTGATTAAGATACTTTCTTTTAATTCATATTGTTTTGTATGGGACAATTTATTTTGAAGTGTGGCATTTTTGTTTTAGTTATCAGAGTTACCTGGATGTGGAAATCACCTTCAATTTGACACAAATCTGTTAAAACACATGGATAAGTAGGAAGACAGCAATTAGAAAATGCATTATATTGAATTTGGTCGTCTCATAACTGCATATTTCATTAACTATCAATAACGGGAGGATTTCCGTCAGTTCATTACCAGCATGAGGGCTGCCAGGCTTTGCTTTCCCCTTTTTCCTTTTACTACATACAATTGTTTCTGAGGATAGCTAAATCTGTAACTTTAATCAAAATCTAAACAGGAATTCTATTTTCCCTTCAATGGTTAAAACAAAAAAAAAAACATTGAAAAAAATAAATACAATCAAAATGATTTTCAGCCATATTAATATTTCAGGCTTGATGTATATATCTTCAAGATATATCTATTTTTGAATCTCAGTAAAAAAATAAAAAATGATAATCTGCTGCTGCAGCAGATAATAGTTTTATCTGCATGTTAAAATTGCATCTCCCATCATAGATCACACTGTCAAAGCAGAGTAATCTTTCTTTCACTGAACTTAGTTTTTCACAAACTTTTTCAATTTGGCTTTAGCTTTGTTTAAAAAATTAATGACATGCTGGAAACTGTGGTGTGTTTTTAGTCACCTGAGGTCATATTTAATTAATTTTAGAACCCGGAGAAGAGCAAAGGTTTCATGTTATAAGCCCTAGAATAGTTTGTTTGTGCTGAACTAAATTAAATAATTATTTTTTGACAGACATTTCCTAAAAGCTAAAAATAGACAAAAGATTAATTTAAAATAAAGCTCAAATATTGAATGTTGTAGTTCAGAGGTTGGCACACAACAGTCCATGTAGACTGAGGTGTGTTACACATGTTCCTATTGATGGTGGTAACCTTGTGTTTTAAAAATGTTGTAATTTGTTTGGTTTTTGCTGCTAATTACTAAATTTCAGATGTTGCCTGTACAAACCCAGTGTCCAGCAGATGCAACAATTGGTTAGTTTCAAACTGATGTTCAAATGAAACAAATTAAGAAGCACCTTTGTGTTGTTCTGAAACCTTGAATCCTGAATGTTAACTTAATTCACTTTATTTCTATTCAATACTTCCTTTGTCTCAAAAAGAAATTAAATTAAAGAGAACAAAAAAAAAGGCTAAAATTACAATTGTTTTTCAGGTCGCTTATACCATTTTATACCAACTAACAGTGAATGATTTAATTGGACAAATTCCTATTCTTGCTTCTGAATAGAAACATCTCGTAAAAAGAAAGCAAAACTGAAAGAGAAAAATCAAACTTCAAAATGCAACACACACATACATACAACTCAATTTTAAAACCTGAATTGAAGTTTGCTTAATTTGTTGTTGGAAAAGCATTTAACAATGCAAGGCAAAATAAATAAAAAAAAGATGTATTTTCGTGTTACAGTACTACGTCAATGTGTTTCCTTATATAAACCAATATAAAGTAGTGTAATTGTGATTTAGGGGGTATTTTTACAAATACAAATCTGTGGCATAAATTTCTTTTCAGATCTCTTTAAACGGTCACTCAAAAATAAACCTCAGTGGAAACAGAGTTCATTTATGTTTATTCTGATTTCAGCATGAACCCAGATGTTGTGAACATCAGCATAATGAAGAAGAAGGAAGACAACGGAAAGATTTAAAGCAGGATTAAGTAATGATGAAAATATCTCAAGTTGTTCTGAAAAAAACATGAACCAAATCCCAACAACTGCAGTAATCTTTACCCCATTTCCAACTTACCTTCCATCTCTAAGACAGACAGACAGACAGACAGACAGACAGACAGACAGAGGTGTACCGTGGGAAGATGCAAATCCTCAATATTTTAAAGTCCAACATAAAAACAAAACAAAATCTACATTTAATACCATCCAATGTTTCAATAACTGTGGCTAACCATCAGGGCATAGAAGTTGACAATAAAGATAGTGAAGAATTCTGGTGTAGAACCATTTTAGCTGAAACCAGAATAAGAACAAACTATATATGGCCTCCCTGAACTCCAGAGTACACCAGGTCTTAAACAGGGCGGTTCTGGGTTCAGGTTTCCGCCAGGACCTCTGCATGGATATTTTGTTTTCAACCAGTTCAACATTGCTTTCTAAATTTTAAAAGACATCAACTCTTCTCCTACAGAGTCACTGCTGTGTGTTTATAGGCCCAGTATTCATTCAACAACACCATGCAGACTGCAAAATCCTGGATTATTCTGAGAAACATGGTAGAGGCTCACCTCGGCTGCTCCTGCAGATGAAAGGCAGAAGATCATAGCAGTCCGTCCAGCTGAAGGATGGCAGCTGATCTGACCAGCCCTGCAACGTCCTGCAGCCCTGGAGCTCCATCTGCTGGAGCCCTGCTGCTCATGCATTCAAATTGTTACAAACACACACACATGCATACGTAACACACAGAAGCAGAATAATGGCTTCAGCTTTCAACTATAAGAAAATTTGTAAACATATTTTGGCAGAGTTTAAATTTCTCCTGGATGTTTACGGTTCACAATTACGGGGAGCAGAAAGAGGAGGCGCTGACTTCCCGACCGCTCAGCTCTAAATACCTTCACCTTTCACTGACCTTTACTGACGGCTCCACGAGCAACAAGACATTTTACACAGGTTTTACATAAAAGGTTCAACAGTGGGGCTTAGGTAAACACTGCAAAGGTTCTTGAATTTATCACCTACACGGCTGCAAAAAATCAACATTGTACATATTTTAAGACAACCTGAAAAGACAAAAACTACCAACTACTTGGGCCACCTCATGGTAACAACTCTTCTTTGCAGAGACTTTGTAATTCAGTGACATTGTTTTAGGCATTAATATTTCTCATGAAGATCGTCCTGACGTTTACTAGGACGCTTCAAAATCTTTTATTTTGTTTTTTTAGCTGCTCGGCTCTGACTATGTTACATGCCGGGTTCCTGGACTCTGGTTTTCATACCCAAAGTGACGAAGTTGTACGAAGCCTTACCGCTGCTGGAAAATTGAACTGCATAAGAACCGTTTGACCAAAGAGGCGAGTAGAGAGATGGTTTCAGGCAAAATAATACCAAACTATACAAAACTGTCAACATTCACTCAGAAACATAAATACAGAACCCTAAGCAACCAGTTTAGACCGTTCCATCAGCATAAAAGTGATTTCTGCTTAATTTATGAGCTCATTAATTAAAGAGAGTTCACAAACTCTCTTTACTTTTAAAAGTTTAGAAAAAAAGTTTTTCTAATGTTTGTCATAAATCCCCACATTACCTGCGGTACGAATGTAGGAAATTTATTACCATCACAGGTAACGATACAAATATTGTGTCAAACAGCCTATTAAAGCAATGAGCGTACAGAAATATATGTACTTTTCAGAAGCCTTACATTTGTGCTTAAAACATCAGTTTTTGATTGTTTGATTGTAATATTATAACTTTGTGGCATTCAATGTCTTTTTTTGTCTATGTTGATCATTAAAATTGCAAAAAACAATAAAGCTTGAAATAATTTACACTATGTGTAACGTAAATTGACTGTTTCAATTTCTGGGATTACTGGCAAGAAATGTTGCCCTTTTATACAACTTTAAATTTTTTTTATATCTGCCAGTTCATCCAGTCTATTTATCATTTGTAAATGCACTGGCAAAATGCATTTAGAAATGTTGTTTCAAATAGAGATTGGTAATGCATGGTGGCTGTGTTTAATATATTGACCTACTACACATTTACATATTTAGCAGCAGAGAGATAAGAGACAAATTCTACTTTTCATGTAATCAAGCTCAGTTCTAATTCAACTTCATCTGTTAATGTGTATCATTGAATTAAGGAGAGTTCAAGCAAAGTGAAGCGGGGGTCTTACCACATTTTTTTACTGTCATTTCAAGAAAATCTTATACAAATTTGTAACCGGTTGATTGGCTGTGAAAAACAAAAACCCAATATGTTTTGTGAACTTATGGTTTTATGACTAGACTGTTATCCTACCTGGACAGAACAACGGGGCCTTCACCTCTTTGACCACATGATGGCTGTCTATGAGGCTGAGGTTCCAGCTGAAAAGTTTTTCCCGTATTGTGGTCGAACACAAATTCAAGGCACGGACATGCCTCGTGTCCAAAGAAATGTTCCATACATTCAGGTCAGTGATGTTCCCAAAAAATGGTTCTGTGAAATTTCCTCCAAATGAGTCTTGGTCCTGACCCAGGATAAGAATACCATCACCGTGTATATCCCTGTCCATATCTGTACCAGAGCCTGTGTCTTTCCTGTCTCCGTCCACATAGATAGCCCAGTGATTGCTCATCCTACTCCATGTGACACAGATGTGATGCCATGCTCCGTCATTTGCAAAGGATGCCTTGTATGGAAAGTGTTTTCCATGGATTATGAGGGCCAGGTGGATACAACCCTGCGTGTCCACTCGGCCTCGCATCTGGAACTCATTGGTCAGGACAGGTGCAGCGTAAGAGAAGACTGTTGATACATCCGTCCACTCTGTGTCCCACTGAACTCGAACACACACGCTGACAGACGACATGGTGGGAAAAGACACTCTGACACGGGCAAAGCCTTCCTGGGATTCCTTTGGAAATTTTAGCACTGAAAACTCCAAGTCTGAACCCAGAAAGAGAGAGAAAAAAAAAAAACTTTTAGTTCACGGAAAATTTTGATTACAGTTTTGAAGATCCCTAATTCCACTCACACTGCCTGGAGAGAGCTACTGGCTTGGACTCTTCCCTGGAGTGATCTTTAACCCAGACTGGGGAGCGAAGTCTAGTCTGCTGAAGGAACTCCACCGTCTCTTTCTTGTCCTCTGACTGTTCCAGGGTGATCAGAGAGCTGAACTGACCTCTGCAGAAACTCTCAGCTCTGGAAAAGGGCAGCGAGTCATTAAACAACTTCAGTACCCATTGTGATGTAGGATGGACGAGCTTGACTTGCTCTGAGAAAGCAGGCACAAAATTGAGCACATTAGAGATAGTTGATTAGAAATCTTCTTATCAGTTGGCACATTTTTCAATTTCTAAAGAAGAAAAGTGCCAGAATAATTGAACACTCTGTTCCCTCACCATGGGGCTGCTCCATTGTCTCTGGCCCAGCGTGTGTTGGCTCACCATCACATATCACCTACAGAGAAAAGATTCCCAGTTCATCATTCTATGGAGAATGTTTCACAGTGTTTACACTTGTATGAATCGTGGCTATTTATGATACATTTGATACAAAGATTTCAATAAAAAATTTTTTGTGGCCTTTGGAGAATAATAATAATAAAATAAAACTAACTAAAAATATGACTTTTGTTACACAGTATATTATATAATGTGAACATTATTACCTCCAACAAGAAGAGCATAAGTCCTGTAACCAAGAACCCAGCCATTTCTAGACAGAAGAAATGAATCAGTTGAGCTGCAAAAATGTATTTTCACTGTATCCACGTGCCATCGGTTAATGATTGCTTTAAAAACATCTCTATGGAAAATTCACTGCCAATAACAGCACTAAAAAACACGCAAGCAGAGTTTTACAATCACTCTCCCCAACCGCTGACTCTCAAAAATTGCAAAAAGATATTTCCAGATTCTTCTCCACTCAGCGTTTGTGCGTTCATTTCACGTCACTCTGGAGATAACTGCCAAACAGCGAGACATAAATCCAACTCTGGCCCCTCATATGGTACCTCTGTGTCAATGTCAACCATGTCCTGCAGTGTGTACAGTCTCCTCAGAGAAAAAGAACCAGTGCTCCCAGTGCATCTGGCCAAGTCTCCGTCTGCCTCCCCTTCCTGCTTCAACACTCCTCCTTGCGTTCCTCCCTCTCGTGCAGCCACCCTAAAGCAATCTGCTTTTGTCATGCAAAGAGGGTCATTTTTTAAAAAGAACTCCACTTGCGCAAGAGGTGTCAAGCCTTTGGCACAGAGAGTTCATGAACAGCAGCAGGAAGCTGCACATACCCACCACTTTGCCCTTATCTATGTTTTCAACAGGCCGCTCTAAAGTTAATGGTCCCATCAGTTCCATTAATGTAATTTATAGACAGAAAAGCTGAAAATATTGATATTATTATCTAATAAAACCTCTTCATATTTTTGTAAAGGTTTTGGTTTTCAGAAAATCATGCTGGGCGAAAAATAAAATAGTTAGTATATTCTATAAAATGTAAAGTGTTCATTGTAATTATTTCACATCATCTGGGTTTTTCATATTATTATTATAGTTCAATGTCCAGTTGAAACCAAATGTTTGAATAAATTATCTATGAAGACTATAGAAACGCAGATTTATCTCTCATTTCCTAACATCAATGAATTCCTATTTTAATTCAGTTAGCATTAAGAAAATAATTTTTTTAAGGCATAATATTCTTTCCTCAAGATGCAGCACAACACCTAGCGAATGCATATGCAACATAGAGAAATGCAACATGGACATATCCATAAAGCACTAAGACCATAGACATCTATCAACACATATGACTTCTGCTTATTTTTGACACAAATGGAACCCCATAGAAACAGCGCAACTCAACTTCCATGATCTGCAGTTCTGACTGTCTGTGCAAGGTGGAATGGGTCGTCGGGTAGGACCAATAGTCAGAACATTATCTGATTATGGTCAGATTTTGAGGAGTGATTGTTTGAGGCTGTGAAGAAGAATGTACTAAATGTACTAAACCCCCTGCTCAGTTCTGGGTCGATGCAGCAGGAGAACGTTTCACCAATGCCTTTCCTTCTTTTTTTTTTTTGTTAATGCAAAAACATAAGAGATTTTCTGGACCAGCAATCATTATATCCTTGTTTGTCACTACCATAATCTTTGTGTTTACTATGTCTTCGCACCTTGATGTGGACCTTGAAAGGTCTGTGTGAAAACAAACATCTTAAAACCATGTGACCATTCACCAACAGCTAGACTGTTTGTCCAACAATGCTGGGACTTTTAGGATTGCGTGCTTCTACGTTTTCCATCCAGCTGTTACAATGTTTTTGTCAAACCCTTCAATTTCAAGCCCCGTCCACACTGAGATAATTTTAAGTGTATCTACAAAATTTATTTGTCGTTTAGGCTGTACGTCCACATGGATTCAATATCTCAGGATATCAGAAATGATCATTTTTGCAACAGGGTTCCGGCGTGGATAAATTTCATGTTTCCGTGTGGCCATGTGGTTGTTGTGTTCCAGCGTTTCTTTGGTTTCTTTGTGGAGTTTTGCTGCCTGCTGCTAACAGCATTCAGCCACCAGATGGCGCCAGACTCACCTCTCTCTGGAGTGGTGTGTCGTCATTCTGCGCACTTGAGTTCAATCTGCTCATCAGGCTAGAGTTACAAGAGGAGCGCCTGAGTGTTAGCCGGTAACGGTACCTCTGAGCCTCCTCGAGCTAGTCTCTGTGTTCCTCGTTGATTGACCTTCTTGTTGTTCCTTGCCTTCAGTAAGACCCATCCGGTATTCATTCAAGCCTCCCGTCTCCGACGGTCCTCGATCTCACCATCTCTCCGCTGTTTCTCTCTCAGTGTGCAGCCCGATCCGTGAACCCATTCCCTTCCTGGGCCAGACCCGTTACCTCACTGTCCTCACTAAAATAATTGTTTGTTATAATAAATTCACTTTACACTATAACTCAACCTCTCCTGTATTGTGTTCTGCATGTGGGCTAGAAACGTAGCACCCAACATGACAGTGGTCAGTTTTTAAATGGTGACATTAAAGCTTCATCTCTCTCTCTCTACCCTGCATTCACCTCACTTTCACAAAGAACAAACATTTGGTGTGGTGCTGCATCCTGTTTTGTGGACACACATTTTCTGCATATTCAAGGGGTCTGATTACTTTTGGAAGCCACTGTATACTTTATTGACCCCTAACGGAAATTCTTGACAGCAGCAGTGAAGTGACTGCAAACAGATCATAAGCAGATCATAGGAATGCAGTTTGGACTGATTTCATCTATTTGAAACAACAGCACTACCCTAAGAAATGGATTGAAAATTAAACTGATGTATAAGACAAAAATAAAGTTGAAGTGCCATAAAAGGCTTTCTGTGACATCCTCCTAAAAACAGTCAGTTCATTAAGAGAGATGGAGGTTGGAAGGAGAGCTTTAAGTGCAGCATTTTCCTAACAGTAAAAATCCATAACCACCAAACAGATTACAGGATGGGTCCATCAAGGTGTTTATTCTTGTTTAATTCCTGTGGCATCATAGACCGACTGTAAATATTAGCATACAGTAACTATAAAAGACTTTGATAATTCTAATAAAAGCTAAAATTTACTCTGATTTATTGTCAATAAAAAAGCTAGTAAAATGATTTTGTCTTCTAATGGAATACGTAAACATTGTTTTTAAGATAGTAAATCTTCCAGTAGACCAGGGGAGACTTGGAATAAACCTTAAACTCTTGGGTTTAAGGCAGTGTTTCTCAATTCCAGTCCTCAGGCCCCCCTGCTCAGCATGTTTTAGATGTACCTCTATTCCAGAACAGCTGATTCAAATGATTGCATGATCACCAAGCGCTACAGAAGCCTGTTAACCACCCACATATTCAATCCAGGTGTGTGGCATAAGGGAAACACCTAAAACATGTAGGGCAGGGGGGTGTGAGGACCGGAATTGAGAAACACTGGTTTAAGGTAACACAATTCTTTTTTACTGTTAAAGTTATTTTCATGAAAAAGACTGTTTGACATTTCTCTCTGTTATATTGGGAACATTGGACCTTATCTGTGTACAGGTTTATTGGCCTATGTTGTTTCTTTCTTGTTTTAGTCAGACTCCAAAAAACAAGAACTGATATTTTTGTAACAAGGGCTGACTAGTTCAATACCAAGAATCCAGTAATCCAGGAAAAGACCCAGTAAGACACAACCAGTCAATTAGTGTTCACATAGGCAACAGCAAAAGAACAAGAGGAAAAAGACCTACTAAAAAGATCTCTAAGTTCTATAAACTTGAGTCTGTTTATGAATAATTTAGTTGTATGTATTATTGATATTAGAGCAAGTGTGAATAATATTAAACATGTAGATTAGACAATCCACAATAGATATATATTTTTTCCCACCAGTTGATGGTATCAGAAGACAATAAAAAGCTTCATCATCAGTATATAGAACTCAATGTTTTATTTCTATTGAATAAAAACAGAATATATAGAAATGACAAGAACTGACCTTGGTATGTGACTCAAATATTGACATTTTTGCTAATCTTTGAGATCCTGATGCCATACATCTGCGTGTAATTTAAAGGAACATATATGAATATGGGCACTTTAATATATTATAAATATCACATATTCACATACTTATTCAAAATTACAAAAAATTTTGTAATTTTGAAAATTACAAAATTTACAAAATCCTTAATAGCAGTAAGGATTGTTACTGCTATTAACAATCCTTTTCCATTGTTAATAGCAGTTTGTTAGGGTCAGAGGTTCTTTCATTTTCATTTTGATGAATAGATGGTTGTGAAATTGCCCCCGAGAACAAGAAGAACTTCAAAATGTTGTTCCTGATCTATATGTTCTGATATACCTATAAACCAAGTCTTAATGTATTCGTAATACTTCCCCGGGACCAATATATGAACATTTCCCTCTATCTGGAAACACAAAAAATGCTTTAATCACAACTAAATTAGATTTAGAAAAAAACTTATTTAGGAGATTTGTTATATTTCAGGAGGCAACACAATCAACTCATATATGTAAGAAACTTAATTCTTTTCTCCAGTAATATAATTAGGCCACATTAAAGCCGTGCATTTACTCTTTCAGAAATACAATGAAAACAAACCAAAAAAATATGTGAAGAATGTCTAGACAATGTTTTAGAACATACAGCGCTAGAGCCAGTAAATCAACATGCAACGGGTCATATTAACCCTTCATGTGACGGCAACTACAAATAAGCTTTGTTTCACACTGAAAGGTCCAAATGTGTCCAGCCAAAGTTGAAACAGTTTCACCCAAACATGAAGGTTATCTGAAGAATAAGAACCAGTGGTTTGAACTCAAACCTCTGTGGAAAACCCTCCAAACCTCTTTCCATTGTTAGAGTGTTCAAACTGTTATTTTGAAGGTCTGTGGTTGAATTGATTTTTGTCAGGAATATTTCTTCCATTCTTACCCAGTGGGGAAAAAAGGCTGTCGTCACTAGATTGCACCAAACAAAAGGCGACAGTTTCAACAGTCATTATTGCCTTTGAATCTCATATTTTTCAGCATATTTTACTTTAAGGGTCAGAGGTTAAAAATATCCACTGAAAAAAATATTGTAGCTATTTGACCATATTTGAAGTTTCCTTTCCAGTACATTGAATTCAGCTTTTC
>CAEGAD010073765.1:0-14436 GCA_903067055.1 Poeciliopsis paucimaculata | reverse complement strand
GATAACTATAGCATAAATAACATGCTAACAAGTTTACCAAACCATCCGTGTCGCTCCAAATCACTAAATCTTCATCTTCGGTGTCGCTTGTAAACAACTCGGCTAACTCCGGACGTAGCTTCTACCGCACACATTATCAACACAGGCCTAGAGCGCCCTCTGGCGGTTTAGTGTGAAAATAACATGCGATATGATAGAATAATGTGTTAATAATTTCTCACATAAGTCGATCCGGAGTATAAGTCGCACCCCCGGCCAAACTATGAAAAAAACTGCGACCTATAGTCCGGAAAATACGGTAATCCTAAAAGTAATTTTTTTTTCTCCAAAAAAGTAAATGTAAGTAGTTATGACTGAACTCTGATTGTTTTTAAATGTTGTTGCAGGATTCTGAGAAGTATGTGGAGCAGCTGCTGACGTTGTTTAATCGCTTCAGTAAACTGGTGAAGGAGGCTTTCCAGGATGACCCGCGCTTCCTCACAGCAAGAGATAAGGTATGTTTTTAGTTTCACCCTCAAACCCAACCTTCAGCTCTTAGAGTTAGTCACAGAAATAAGCAGACTCTCTGGTATTTACCTGGTTTTTAAGCTGTTTTAATCTGTGTGGGGAAAAACAAAGAACACTCTTGGTTTTTGTAGGATTTAAGATGGAAAGTAGCAGCCAGGTGCCACCAATTAAAGCACTTTTAAGAGATAATAGCTGTAGTTTTGGCATGCTAATGAGGAAATGTGTTAGTACTGACAAATAAATGAATAAAAAAAAAAGAATAAAATTTAAAACAAAAACTTAATAAAAAAAGTTAAATAAAAAAACATTTGCGACAGAATTTGTTAAATATTTAAGAAATAAGGTTTAAAATAATAAAGGAATAAATAAAATATCAAGTAAAAAGTAAAATTAAGTTTTGCCAGAATAATTAAATATTTAACAAATAAATAATTAAAATTAATTAAAGAATAAAATATAAAATAAATGAATAAAATATGACATAACTACATAAATTAAAAAGTTCACATCAAATAATTATAATAGTAATAAAAAATAAAATATAAAATAATAATAATTAGCAAAAATAAAGTAAAAAAAATAAAGTTATAAATAAATAAAATATGTTAAAAAAAAAATAAATTAAAAGTTAATGACAGGATAATTAAGTATTAAACAAATAAAAAAGAAGGTAATCAATAAATAAAATCTTAAATAAATAATCTTAATACATTAAAAGTTTATGGCAGGATAATATTTAATAAATAAAATTAAAAAACTAATACAAATAAGATAATTAATAAAATATTTCAAAAAAATAAAATTAAAACAAATATTTAACAAGTAAAGAAATAAAATGGGAAAAAAAATAAGCTAAAATAAAAAAGGAAATAGTGTTTCTGTCCTAAATAAATAATCAAAGTAATAATGACAAAACCCAACAACTTTTCTTTGCTTTTATTTTTTACACCTTCCCTTTACATTTTTTTAATCCTTTTGTTGTTTTCTTTCCAAGGCTTACAAAGCCGTCGTCAACGATGCAACAATCTTCAAGCTGGAGCTCCCTATGAAGCAGAAGGGGTGAGTCTGAAACAACCCGTTAAAACCCGTCGTTGTGTCGTAATGTTAGTATCAACGTTCGACTGTTGGTTTTTAATCAGAGTGGGGATGAAAACTCAGCCCGAGTCCAAATGTCCCGAGCTGCTGGCAAACTACTGTGACATGTTGCTGAGGAAAACGCCCCTCAGCAAGAAACTTACCTCTGAAGAAATCGAGCTGAAGCTCAAAGAAGTGGTGAGTGGATTTCCCGACCCGTTCGCCGGTTTCCTTCCTGCCGGTTTCGTGATTTCTCCTCCCTCCCTGCAGCTCTTGGTGTTGAAGTACGTCCAGAACAAAGACGTCTTCATGCGGTACCACAAAGCTCACCTGACGAGGCGCCTTATTCTGGACATTTCCGCCGACAGCGAGATCGAGGAGAACATGGTGGAGTGGCTGAGGGTGAGTCTCACTCACAGACGATGACAGAAATAATCATCATTACAGGGTCTTGATGCAGGTGCTGGAAGTCCTTGAATTTCAATTCTGTGTTTGGGAAGAGCTTATGATTATGTCTCCGTAGGAAGTAGGAATGCCTGCTGACTATGTGAACAAGCTGGCCAGGATGTTTCAGGACATCAAGGTGTCAGAGGATCTCAATCAGGTCTTCAAGGAGATGCACAAACACAACAAGCTGGCTCTGCCAGGTACGACTGCAAACTAAATTAAAAACACAAAACAAGTCGATAAACCCAAATTCAGAGGCTGTTTTATGAGTTTCAGCTGCCAGTTCTGTTTGAAATTATAATAAAACTGAAATTAGTTTTCTGTGTTGTAGTTTAAAAGTTATTAAACGCTGACTTTGACATTTCTGTTAAACCCTAATACATAGTTCTCATGTCACTTTTCACTTCTGTGAACTTTGTAACTGAGCGCCACCTCGGCATGCAGTTGCTATGACAACGACAAACAAGCCTCGTTCCTACATAACTTATAAACAATATAAGTACATTAAAGCTATTAATTGGTCACAGTTTATGAATAATCTACCCACCTCTGTGTGATACTAAGATAAATATCAGTGATATTTACTAGAAAAGTTACTGCCAAACTAGCAAAATTAGCTAATGTAGCTTTTATCTACTAGCTAAGACGGACTAAGTGTTACTTACTCTGCCAGCAGAACCTTGTTATTCACAGAGTTTATACATCTTTTACAAATCAGTTCAAATATTGATTGTGAGTTCATAGGTTGTACAACCTGGATATTAATAAATAGCTGCCTCTGCATTTGATAAATACTAATGAACATAGTTTATCGTGATTGTTTTTGTGATTTTTTTTTTTCTCCAGTCATAATCACTGATTTCTTGGTGCTAATTTAGAAATATTTGAAAGAAATTTTTTATTATTTGCTCTAATGTATGAGGATAAATGTGACTTGTTAGTTTCATATCGTTCACAGAATATAACTTCATATTAAGTAAAGTTGAGGCAGCAGTGTAGAAGAAGAGAGAAATACTGCCACCTGCAGGTTGGAGTTAGTATCACATAAACCAGATTTTTTCTTCTTTTTATCATTTTTCCATAAAATTTGCAATAAACTCACAATTCTTCATTATTTAATGCATAATTTTCCTGTGATTGCGAATCAGAAACCTCTAAAATAGTCGGTTTTATCACAGTATTTTGTGGTAATATTGTTATAACAATAAATGGAGGATATAAACAATTTATTACTTCTTTTTACTTAACTGTGTGACTGTGACTGCATGGCAGAGCAACTGTTGCCTCAAATTCTGCTCTAATACGAAGTGTGATTGTTGTCATTAATATGCACACAGAAATTACATTTAATCATATTTTCAAATGTACTGCTATTCATTGACACACCTTTATTGAAAAAAGACAGTTTTAAGGGTTTATAAACCATAAATAAATGATAAACAATACAATAAATACCCACCCATACCAAGGTTATTGTAGGTAAATAGAACTAGCAAAATAACGAAAACTGAAATTGGAAAAACATTTTTATTAATTGAAATAAATAAGAACAGAACTCAATGGGGAAAACTACTACTAACTGCAACTATTTATAAAACTTACTAAAACATGTTAAAATAGATGTAAAATCCTTTGTTTTTGTATTTATGAGTCTATTTATTAGCCTTTTGAGCTGATGTGAAATATTTTTCCCCCCAACACAAACAGTTTACAGCACTCCTTTTTCCTCCTAGTCCACAAAAGCTGGGAGAAAACACCGCAGTCAGTCGGTTGTTCAACAATAATTTAATATATTTTTTTAAAATTGTGTCTTCTGTAGAGCATTCATTACCAAATCAACAAACTACTTTATAAATTCTGCACCTAAAGATTAACCAGAGTGTGAAAAAATAAAACTACTATTACAACTAATACAAACTAAACTGAAACTACACACTATTTAGCTGACACATTCAAAAAACTAATTAAAGCTAACAGAATTGGACAAAGTCAGAACGAAACAAAGCCGAGCTATAATGATAAACCCAAATGGATTTTCATCCTGACTCCCCGGTTCGTGTTTCTGCAGCGGACAGCGTGAACATTAAAATCCTGAACGCCGGGGCGTGGTCACGGAGCAGCGAGAAGGTTTTTGTCTCGCTGCCGACGGAGCTGGAGGACCTGATTCCCGAGGTCGAGGACTTCTACAAGAGGAACCATAGCGGCCGGAAACTCCACTGGCATCACCTCATGTCCAACGGCATCGTGAGTCCAACAAACTCCTGCTGCGTCTGTGAGTTTAATCCTCTTCTAACTCGTTTTGCTGTTTGTTCAGATCACTTTTAAGAACGAGGTGGGCCAGTACGACCTTGAGGTCACGACCTTCCAGCTCGCCGTGCTGTTTGCCTGGAATCAGAGGCCGAGGGAGAAAATCAGCTTTGAGAACCTCAAACTGGCCACGGAGCTTCCTGACGCCGAGCTGCGCCGAACGCTTTGGGTCAGAACAAAACGCTAAAAAAACAAAACGTCTGTTTTTCTTTTCAGCTGCATGAAGTTTGTTTTAATAAGACTCATTTCTGACCTGTGAAGATTTCTGTCACTGCAAAATTACTAAATCATACCATGTATTTTTGGTCGAGTTTCTTGTGCAAATATCTTAGCACACTTAAAATTAAACAAAACTACCTTCTAATCAGAGTTTGGTAGTAACTCAATTGCATTTACATGAGTAACGTTTTTGAAGAAAATTATTTTAGGAGTATTTTTGCTACACTGTACTTTTTTACTTTTACTTCAGTAATTTCACTATGAGGTATTTATACACTTACTTTAGTAAAATTTATGGATTTTGTAACCGCTGAATGAAAAACAAACATGTTTTAACCAAACATTCACCAGACACAGGCACAGACCTGCAGTTACTGTCAAGTTTTTTATTGAATAAAATACCAATATTTCCACTTAATTTTATAATTTGGTGTGTGTGATGATTATCAATGATTTTTAAATATTAAATTATTGATATTTTGAACAGCTTCTTTGTACTTGAGTGGAATTTTTTACCAAATACTTTTTCACTTTTACTTGAGTAAAAAATATGTTGGAAGTATTGCTACTTTTACTGGCATACAATTTTTGCGTACTCTTACCCTCTGCTTATAATTAACTTTTCATCAAGAAATATGAGTTTGTTTTAATTCCTTAATATTGATAAAATAAAAAGTACTGCACTGGCAGATTATTAGATTTATTGTAAGACAATTTTTTCCATGTTATAAGTGAAATAATCTGCCAGTGGAGAAGAAATTTTTGTCATCATAAAGTAGAACGTTCCACTACGCCGTTACCTAGCAACCCCAGCCAAACTCAGCCCGTAACCTAGCAACCCAATTTAAGTTCCACTGGCAGATTATTTCACTTAGAACAATGTTCTAAGTGAATGTTCTAAATGTCTTGTTAGAAATTAAATACTCTGCCAGTTGAACTAGAACATTTTCCTCAATTTATTAAGGAATTATTGACCTAAAGTAAGCTACTACTTCTTGCTGAAAAGTTGCTTTTAAGTTAGTTTTGTGTTATTTGAAGTGTAATAAGACATTTACAACAGAAACTACACCAAATATACTTGGTATTTTACCACACAAATTGTTGTTTTCTGTCTCTACAGTCTCTGGTTGCGTTTCCTAAACTGAAGAAGCAAGTCCTGTCGTATGACCCGTCTGTTAGCTCGCCCAAAGACTTTACAGATGCAACGCTCTTCTACGTCAACCAGGAGTTCTCGCTCATGTAGGTCACTGCAACAGAAAATAAAAAATAGAAGACGGTCCAATTTTTTACACATTACGTCTTAATACTTGGGGATTGTTTGATTGTTTTCTCAGCAAAAACTCCAAAGTTCAGAAGAGAGGGAAGATCAATTTGATTGGTCGGCTGCAGCTCACGACGGAGCGAATGAGAGAGGAGGAGAACGAAGGAATCGTTCAGCTCAGAATACTCAGAACTCAGGTACGTTGCCAGGTTGCGCTGCTGCTTTCTCGACATCAACGGTGCAACGAGTCGGGTCAACAAGTCCTTTCATTTTATGTTTGATAGTTCCAGGATGTTGGTGGCATCAGATCAAATTTACATGAGTGTGTTTACACTTCAAACACCCTAATGAAAACACACAGCAACTGGAGAAACCGCACTGTAAAGTCACAGTTTCACCAATATTAACACTAGTTTCTATTGTTAATATCTTATTACACTTGAAGTAAGACAAAGTAACCTTTTCGCAAGATGTAGGAGCTTGTTTTTAGTCAATCCTCCAATATTGATGAAAAAACACTTATTCCCCTGGCAGATTATTTCACTTATAAAATTGTAAAAATGTCACAAATTAAATAATCTGCCACTAGAACTACTACATTTTTTAATCAATAGTAAGGAATTATTGACTTATAACAGGCTCCTGTATATCTTACTGACATGTTACTTATGAGTTAGTTGTATCTTATTTTAAGTGTAAAAAGACATTTACACTAGAAACTAGACAAAAACACTTGGTGAAAACTTTGTGTTTTTGCTGTGTGAAACGCATCATACACTAGCATAAACAAAACAAGTATTTTAGTCTAGTTTGTAGAGCAGGTATCTTAGTTTTGTCTTATTTAAAGTGAACTAACTTACAAGTAACTTTTCAGCAAGATATAGAAGTTTCTTTTTGGTAAATAATTCAAGAATTATGTAAGATTTTCTGTTTTTGCAGTGTATAGAGAGTCCGTTTTAGTTTCAAGTACCAACTTTGCTTTCGCTTTGTTTTCTAATTATATTTGGCTTACGAAGGACATTTATTGCATTACATTTTCTTTAGGGGTTTCTCTAGCCGTATTTACATTACAAATGTGCGCAACATTTTGTTAATATTTCACTAATATAAAAAATGACACAATTTTGCAATTGCTGTGTTTCCACTTAGTAAGAAAAGCAATTAAAAATCTTGTGTGTTCACGCAGTAAGTCATTAAAAACATGCAGCGCCATCATCCTCCACCTACTACTGTCGACTTCTTTGTTTTTCCCGCCAGTACTAACATCCAGTTTTTGATCATGTGACTTGTGTGATGTGAAAAAGGTGTTTCCATTGCACTTTTGCGGAATATACTGATTTCGATATGTCCGAAAAACCACCTCAAACTAGCGCCGAAACATTTTTATTGAAAAACTTGAGTTTTTTTCAAAATTGAGGTTTCCAGTAAGCAAATTTATTTTCGTAATTCCAATTTACAGTGCTATATGGTGAATGAAAACACGGCTATTGTATGTCTGGTTAAAATAAATTTAAATTTGTTGTTATTAAGTGGATAAAATGTGAAAAAAAAAGAAAGTAATTTTAATTAAAAATCCGCATTATGTGTTCAGGAGGCTATCATCCAAATCATGAAGATGAGGAAGCGCATCAGCAACGCTCAGCTGCAAACGGAGCTGGTGGAAATCCTGAAAAACATGTTTCTGCCTCAGAAGAAGATGATAAAGGAGCAGATCGAGTGGCTTATCGAACACAAATATATAAAGAGGGACGAATCGGACATCAACACCTTCATCTACATGGCCTAGGCACCCAGCAACGAGTGCATTTCCGCCGTTTTTCTTTTACCGCTGGGGCCGCCACCGGCCCTTTGTGATCCCGAAGAGGAGCAGGCCTGACGAAGGTCGACGGAGGGAAGAGGTTGAGCTTTTTCAACAAAAGTGTGGATGTTTTCTTTCTGTTTGTGTGACGCCGGTGTGTCATTTAAAGATGTAGCGTTGAGTCGTTGTTTGTCTTCGCTGCCCTCTAGTGTCCAATCTGGGGAAACGCACGGCACGGCGGGCCTTTTTGCCAGCAGCTCAGCTCAGAAGAAAAACAAAAACAGATACACACTAAAAATTAAATACTTCCTGCCTTACTTTCCTCAGCAGAGAGCTGCAGAAGAGACGGAGGGTGATGTGTGCAGCGAAGGGAGGGCAGTTTTTCGCTTTCTGTTGAGGCCTCGGCTGCCGTCTTTGCGGCGCCCATCTTGCATCCCTCCTATTCGCTACCGCTCTTGTTGAAACTCAAAAGAATTGCGAGTGAAAGTTGGCGACCGGGAGGAGCGGATACTGCGAAAGGACTAGTTCAGAGTACCGAGGAGTATTTTTTGCCAAATTGTGTGTGTGTGTGTGTTGGTGTGGCGTGGGTGTTGCGTGTGTTTGGGGGCATGACGTGTATGTGTTCTTTTATGTGTGTGTATCTCTATGTGCACTTTCAACAGCATGCTGCTCTGATTATTATTATTATTTTGTCTTTTCCATCAATGGAAAAAACGATCACACTTTGTGACGGAGGTGATTGAGAACCGAGGATCTGCCACCGTTACAAAGTCGATTTTTGATTTTCTTACTCTGCCATGTGATTGCCGTTAAACAGTTTATATTTTTAGTCCATTGCTGAACCGTTATCACACTGCAAACTATTTATTTGGTGTGTAAGAACCAATGATCTCGACATTATGAAATTAAATTCCAAGCCGGACAAAGTGAAATTAATGACCAGGTTACTTTTTTGCATCAAAATAATCAGATCGACAGGAAGAAAAAGATTATTTCTATAATTTCTGGTTAATAAGTAAGCCTGATGATGTTTGGATACACACTGCAAAAACACTAAATATCACCAAGTATTTTTTTTTTGTCTAGTTTCTAGTGCATACATCTTATTATACTTAAAACAGGATAAAATTAATGTACAAACAACTTTTCAGCAATGTATATGAGCTTGTTTTTAACAATTCCTCAATGCTGATGAAAAAGTATTAATTCACCTGGCAGATTGTTACACTTATTACATTTTTCCATGTTATAAATAAAAGAAATTGCATGTGGAACTAACTAGTACTTTTTAAAATCAATATTCAAGATTTACAGAGTTAAAACAAGCTCCTCTATCTAATTGAAAAGTTACTTGTAAGTTAGTTTTGTCTTATTTCAAGTTCTTAACAAAATTACTCAAAGATTTTGTGTTTTTGCGAGTGGGAAAAGAAAGTACACCCTCTCTCAACTCTAGAGTTTCACATATTGGGGCATATTCTGTCTTTATCAAGCTCTAGAATCACCTGAATCTGATATGAAGTTTGCAAGAACAGACAAAATATTTAAAAAAGAAAATTAGCAAGAACCACTTCCACATGAAGCAGCAGATCCAAACATTAATGTGACCATTTCTATTCAAATGCATCATACTAAAATGATTTATTTCATTTATTCAGTTGAAAAAGTTAAACTTGTATACAATAAAGATTCATCACACAGTTATTTATTTATTTCAAGTGTTTCTGTTGATGTTTATTGTTCACAACTGATAACATACCAACAACGTTAAAACTAATACAACTGAAAAAATTAGAGTATTTTATAAAAGTGCAGTATTTCTTGTAGGATATCTCAAGAAGAGTAAAATATTTATATTTTTGTTTCTTTCCATTTTTAACAATTATGGCTTACAGGTAAAGAAAACGCTAAATTCAGTGTCTCAGAAACTTGTATCACAAGCTCCTGTTTGAAGCATATGTGTCAGTATTCACATCTTTGCACTCAGTGATTTGTTGGGATTGTTTTTGCATGAATTGGTGCATCAATGCGGCGGGACATGGAGGAGATCAGCCTGTGGTTCTGTTGAGGTGTAATGGAAACCCAGATTTCTTTTCTTTGGTCTGGAGTCTCTCATCTTCCTCGCCCTAGAGATTTCCTATGGTGTTAAAGGTCAGGGAAGCATGAAGTGCTCTAGAGTTTCCTGGTTAACTGTGGACTTCAGAAAACTCAGTGGACCAGAACCAGCAGATGACATGCTGACCCAAATCATCACCAGCTGCTTTTCCATTACAAATGGTTGCAAAGCTTTATGGATATTCTGCTAACGTTGAAAAAACAAAATTTTTAAATTTTAGTATTTCCATTAAATAAGAAATGCAATTAAAATCACATTTGAATATGTTACTTAATAAATAGGATAAATCATTAAACATCACACTGTGCCATCATCCTCCAACCACTTCCTGTTCGTCTTCTTCGTCATTTCCACCAGTAGTAACATATGGTTGTTGTTCATGTGACACAGAAAATGTGTTTCCATTGCAGTTTTGCGAAATACACTAATTTTGATGCAACCAAAACAGCCACCTCATCATAGCGCTGGAAGTTTTTGTTAAAAACACAATTTTTTATAAATTGCCTCGTTTCCTTTAAGCAAATTTAATTTTGCAGTTCCAATTTGCACAATTTTATGGCCAGTGGAAACGCAGCTGGAATAGCATCTTTTTCCTCTGCTCTAGTAAGAATATCTGATGTCTGTGGTTGATAATTGCTTTGATACATGGAATATAACTATTATGGTTATACTTTTTGGTTTTGCACCTTGTTTTTTTAACCTTCCACTCAACTTTCCATTGCCGACCCTTTTTGGCTCTGCTTGTGGAAAGTGTCAAAGTCTGCAGGACGACTGTTAAGTCTGTTTAGACAAAAACATTTCCCTATCAAATCTGTTTTCATTTATCTTATTTAATATTTTTTCAGCTACTATCCATAATCATCAGAAATATATCACTGTGTGATGAGTCTGTACAATATAAAAGTTTTATTTTTTCAATTTGAATAGCTGAAATAAATTCACTTTTGAAGAACATTAAAATTAACCAACATGCACCTGTAGAAGTTAATCCCTACTTCATTAAACCACTGAAGCCTGTCTATAGAAATGCTTTTTAATGAGGTTTAATGTGATAAAAATCAGGAGGGCTCTTCGTTTCCTTACATGGATCTATTCTGTGCTCATGTTGCTTTCATATAAAGTCCTTTTAAAACACCTGTGTTGACGTCTTTTCTCTTTCTTTGTGAGGTGAGGCGAGTTAATTTATGCATCCAGCTAAAAACATAGAGAAACAATAACAATTTTAATTGTTTTCTGTATTTGAGTTAACATCAGTGCAGGAAATAAAATGCATGACCAAGATTGATATTAAAGACAATAATTTAATTATTTGTGGAGATTAAATGACCTGCTGACTGAACATCTTACTGCAACTACATATCTCATATCGAAACTTAACTTTAAAATTTAGTTTTTATTTTTAAAGCGCTTTGCTTACAAACTAGGTTTTTCAAAAATGGGTTTTATTTTTGTATTTAATTTGATTAAATCTTCTTTTTACAAATAGACATTTTCTGTCACGGTAAAAAAATAAAAACTTTTTTGACCTTAAGCATAATGTAGCAGGGCTATTTCTTGTAGGCACTCCTCAAAATGGGAAAGACAAGAAAAAATATCTTTCTGCATGGATAATAATCCTTAGAAGTTAGAAATTTTAAACTTTGTTTAATTAAAACTGCTGACGTTTCAAAAAGGTACTTCAAATTGTCAAGTGTGCTTTAATACTGAAAAAAACTTTAGTAATTGTAGATTTAGCTTTTTCCTGGGAGAGAAGTGTAGTCGATTACTCAATTCAAGAAAAAAAAAAATCTTTCTGGACATTTAAACAATTAAATATGTAATTTTGAACACATTCTAGCATCAGTATGAATGAAGATGTTACAAATATGTAGGAAATAGGGGTATTGCAACGTTTTATATATATATATATATATATATATATATGACCATTAAATAACTGTCAGCAACTTATAAAAAGTAATTTCTGCTGTGAAATGAAAAATAAAAGTCGAAACAAGATTTTTATTTTAATTATAAAAATAAAAGTTGTAGTTCTAAATTTTATATTTGAGTTTTATATATTGAGCAGTAGTTCCTGCTCAATCTTAAATTACAAGTATTTTAATACTTTAATTTTAAATTTATTAAAATTGCAGCTTTTATTTTTCTAATTATGACTAAAACTACATTTTAAAAAAATCACTTGAAATTCTGACTTTTATTTCCATGATTATGACTTTAATCTTGAAAATCACTACCTTTATTCTCTCAATTATTGCTTTCAAGCTCAAAATTGGTCTGAAGTGTAATTGATTACTTTTATTTTCATAATTAGAAGTTTAGTAAATTAGTTGCATAATTGTGTTTTACAACCTCTAGTTGATGGGTTGCTCTTTTTATTTAATTTATGTTTTGCAGAAAAATAAAATTGTTATCAGGTAAAGCTGTAACTTTAGTCATTTGGCTACTGTATCACATTTATCGTTCGTATTTTGCCGTGCGAAGAATTGATAATGAAAAAGGTTTCCCTAACACTTCTGCCAAAATGAGGACGGCCCCTTTAAGAAACTAATGGAAGATTCCACTTCTTCTACTACGTAGGGTAGATGTATTTTTCCACATTATTTGCTACTATATGTTTTTATGTTTTTAGTATTTATTATCTATTAGAGGTTATATCTCCAAACACAACCAATAAAATCTGCTATCTCCTGGTGGTTTTCTCCGGCGATCAGAAGGTTTTTGTCTCTGCCCCGCTCAGTGATGGTATCGCCCACTCCCAAGAAACGCCGGTACAGCTGAAGCCTCTGCAGAGTGGAAAGCAGGTGGAATTAATTAGTCAGGCAGTGTGAAGCTGGACACAGTGAGTGTTTTAACACAAATTATGAACTTCAATAACTATTTAGGAGTAGTTCTTAAACGTCGTTAAAGTCTAAAATATTACACTTTATGAACCGTATGTTGATAACCAACGTCATTAAAGCAGCTCTGCAACCCGCGGTGTGCTGTTAGCGTTAGCTTGCTAACAAAAGAGAAGCGCTTACAAGCAAAAATACTCATTACACTGTTAGGTTTTAGCGTGCCTTTTAATGTATGATATTACTTAACTTGAAGAGACTTTGACTGACTATTCTCAAACAGCATTTGATGTGAAATTCTGGGTATTAGCCGCCGTGACTGGCTAATTTGCTGCTGCTAACGTTAGCATTAACTGTCGTATTTGGTCAAACGTTGAAACCTTAACGTTCAAACAATCCAAATTAAGAAAGCTGTTAAAAAGTGTCTCTTTATATGACGTAGAAGTATTCAGATTTGCCATAGGCGTCGTTTTAGATGACGTTTTCGGCTCGACGTCAACAAACACGTATTTGTTTTGACGTTTGAAACTTTCACGGTCACAGATTTGATTTTTAACCTGTCATGCTTCGCTTTGGGTGACGTGATTTTGTCGGTTGACGTGTGTGAAATCTTTTCCGAACCAACTTCAAGTTTGGACGCGGTTCTGGTGGCGGGGGGGGATCGAGCTTGTGACGCAGTTCTTGTTCGCTGTTACTGTGTTTGTGATGACAGATGGAGATGGTACGACCTGAACCAACCTGCTTCAATGCAGCTTAGAGGCATTAATGAGAAGAACAGCCATCAAAGCTTCTGCTGTTTCTAACAAAAATAATAATTAGAAGTGATTAGAGTATCTAAATATTATACGCAATTAAGAGTAGAGATACTTCAGCATATTTTACACATAAAAATAAAAAGTAGGAGTCCATGAACTTAAGAGTAAAAGGTTAGTAAGAGTACAAAAGTATTCCTTTAAAAAGGCTATGTAAGTGTAGAGTTATGAATTAGACAAATATACAATTGTATGCAAAATTATGGTATTAAATAAAAATAATTAGGGATGAAGCAATTAATTGTGACTAAATATATTCTACCCAGATGTCCTCAAGTGGCATACCTGGTTCAAATTCAGTAATTTGAACCCATTCAATTAATAATTAGTTAATTAAAACAATAATCAACAGATCAGATGTTTACAGTATTTTTCTTTTTAGCTACAAATTCATCCTTTGCTAGAAATAATAAAGCGTTCGCTTAAATGTTTCATTTTAAAAAAATTTATCTGCATTTTTAATGGATTTGTAATACTGAATAATAGGGCTGCTCCGATCTCTGCTGATCACTGTTAATTTTTTGCTTAAGGTGTAAATGATACTATGTTATCTGGCAAAATGAAAAAATTACCTGGCAATAAATTTACCTAACTTGGACATAAAACACACAAAATACTTGCAGGCAAAATGCAGCAGCAATTCAGTCAAAAGGACGACTGAAAAACCTGAGATCAGTGAAATATTTAACGATATTCTCTCAGTACTCTAAATTAATTAATGTCAAATAATGTCAAGAAAAAAGGAAACGGTTATTCAAAGTCAAATGCATGTTGCCTCAAAATAAACAATCCTGAGTCACTAAATCAAAACTTCAGGGGAGCATGGGTAGCTGATTAATGCTGGCTCTGATTGGCTAGATGACTAATGCTGGCTCTGATTGGCTAGCCGATTAATGCTGCCTCTGATTGGCTAGCCGATTAATGCTGCCTCTGATTGGCTAGCCGATTAATGCTGGCTCTGATTGGCTAGCCGATTAATCCTATCTCTGATTGGCTAGCCGATTAATCCTATCTCTGATTGGCTAGCCGATTAATGCTGGCTCTGATTGGCTAGCCGATTA
>CAEGAD010073757.1:0-37046 GCA_903067055.1 Poeciliopsis paucimaculata | reverse complement strand
TGTGGGGAATGTAGTGTTGGTGCATGCAAAACGCCAGCGGGCCGCTGTGGTTTGGGGCCGGTTCTAATAGTAATGAAGTATCATCCAGGGGCCCACAGATAATTAGCTTTGACTTTGACATATGTGCTGTAGACTAATTTAGTTCCAGAGCTGCTGATACAGAATTATCCCACTCCACAGCATCAGTGGCCACTGTGACACACAAGTGGCTTTCTAAAAGAGAAATGCCACAATAAAACATTAATAAAATATTAATAGGAGCTGAATGAAACTTGTCACAGAATAATTAAGAGTCTTTACATTCAACACCCTGGACCATCCTAGAGGCAATTCTTTGAGCTAAAAACCAGCTCAGTGTAATTTTAAGCACAGGTGAGTAAGAACAAGCGAATTCAAATCTACCAGGAGGATTTCCAGAGAGCAGTTGGCCACTTAGTTCACGTTTGCACTGTGCAGCTACATAAAGCCTAAAGGGAAGACCAATTACCAGATGCGTAGTTGCTGCTGGCTGCTGCTGCTTTGAAGCATTTAAAACATGCAGCTCAAAAAGGAAGTTCAACTGAGGGAAAGGACTTCCTAAATATTTCCCTTGTTTTGTTTCAGAATTGATTCAATTTAAAATAAGTTCCATTTACTTACAGAACTGAATGTAAGCTGCGCCACTGTGAAAAGTATTTTTATAGCTACTTAACATACAAGCTATTTTTTAAAATCAATTTCCTGAACGTTTGCAATCTTGTGTTTGACCTTCGGTTGTCTGGACTGAACAATGAAAATCAATAACACAATTGTTTCACAAAAATTAAAAAGTATATTAAATGTGTGGAATGTCTCTGTCCTGCATTTGGCCACACAAAGACTATGAGAACAATATTCTTATATTCTCTCTAACGTCTTTTAAACAGTTAGAGACCAAAAAAAAACACAACATTGTGAGGAAGTCATACATTTCTCAATATCTTTTGACAATTCCCAATACATCTACTCAGATTCCTATGTCTCCCTAATACTATACGTGTTTTGACACATCTAAACGTTGCAGGACATTGATGCTCTGTTAGAAGTTAGGAAGGAAAGAGAAAGACAAGGAAACAAGAGAATACAAGAAAACAGTCCAGAAGTCTGCAGTCTGCTTCTAGTCCTGCAAAAAGAGAGAAGCAAAAACAGAGAACTGAGAAAGCCACAGTGACAAACAACAGACCAATACATCACAATAACAACATCACTAAAAAGCTTACAGAACTATCCCACTCCACAGCATCAGCGGCCACTGTGACACACAAGTGGCTTTCCAATAAAACATTAATAAAATATTAATAGGAGCTGAATGAAACTTGTCACAGAATGCATTCAAGATGCATTTAGAGGCAACCGCAGCCAAAGATACAGTGGATCTGAATCCAAACATTGGTAGCTAATTTTAATTAGTATTTCATTATAGTTGTACTTATTTTATTAGTATTTAATTTAGTATTAGTAAATTAAGTTTAGCTAGTTTCTTCTTTTATGAAGAAAACTTTTTGAATCAATGTTTACAATTTTAATGTGAATTTTGTGATTCTACTTGTGACTTCTAGAATCTGACGCTCTCTTTCTTCAGCGTTTTCAAGAATTGCCCTTGTTGCCTTACATTCTCTCAGTGGTAATGTGGAGTTACAGAAAGACGGAGTGTGTAGGTGGTGTATGTATATTTCTACCACAGATAGAGGCCACCGGGTCGTGACTGTGAACCGATGCGCTCAGTGTTGGGTCCGGAGGCCCAGCTCCCCGTTCCGACTGCTGCTGCTCCGCCTGCTCAGGCAGGCAACAAGAGTTGACAGCAACATTGTACCTTGAATGAAATGGAGGGTCAATAGGAAGATATGCACTACGATGTCAAAGGTCAACTTGTGTTGGATGAAGAACTGAGCCTGTTAGGGAAACATTGATGGCATTCTGAAAAGACTGGATGTTCTCCTGGTTCAGGAAAAGTTGTGAAAAAGCCAAGTTTGCAAGAGAACCAAACTGTTTTTCTGTACTTTATGAGGCACAAAACATAACAGTGAACATGCAGCAACCTTTAGATTCATTCCTTGTCCAATACGCCTGAATCACATGGACAGCTCTGTACCAGGCCTCTTGACATGGTGAGGAGGTAACAGAGTTATGTGATTCAAGTGTGTTGGACATAAAATTCCAGTAGTTGTCATTATGGAAGTGAGACGAGTCACTAAGACTCAGAGCACAACCCAGGAAACGAGTTTTAGTCATAAAAATGAGAGTCTTCAGGTTCTTAGTCAGATTTGCAAAAAATACTGGAAGGGGATGAACTGACAAAACACACAGAGGTGGTTTCCAAGGAGATCTTCCTTGGCAACTCAGAAAATGCTTTTACTGGGGATTGTTTCCCTCACAGGATTTACATAAAATCTTAATAAACCCTAAATAAAATACACTGCTTGTAAAATGTGAAAAAAAAAAAAATCATGTAGGGTAAATATCTGTACCGATATTTCTTGTAAAGGGAATTACTCTGTATGCAGGTTTCCAGCATATAATGGAAAATTAAACAAACAAAAAAAAAGTAATACTCCTCATATCAACAAGCCAATGTGTGTAAAGACAGGCAGACACTGATTTGGTTCTGGAATCTAATTGGTCACTACTACAGCAATTCAGTTTGCTTTTCAAAACACTGGAACAAACGTATGATGAGTTCACACCAAATGTGTTTTGAGCATCAGGTGCATCTGGTTTACATTCAAAGTCTATGTGGAGCATCAGGCGTGTTTGGACTCTGTCGATGCATCAAGCGCTCTAAACGATCCAATGGTTCAAATAGCTCTTATCTAGAAGCTCGAAACGCGCCGCAACGGCCCTCAACGGCCCTCCACATAGGCTCTGAATGTCTGTTTGATGTTCAAAATGCGTTTGGTGTGAACACACCAATAGTCTCTAACTTGAACATCAAGCAGTTATGAAACAATTCTGATGTAAGCTCCAATAAAGTCAAAGTGGAAAGTGTTTCATATTGTAATACCTTCAACTGGCAATTCTTGTTTTTCTAAGCTGGCAGCAGTGAAAAGAAACAGCTGTGTCTCTGGTGCCTGGCATCTGTAATTACATCCCACACTCTGATCTGAGGCACATCTGCACAAGGAGCCTTTAACAAGCTGTACAAAACCCAGCAGCAACCGCTGTTCACTGAATGTGCTTAGTTTGCAGGAAACGTCATCCACAGCTTCTGGGTCGGTAACAAGGTTGAGCCTGGTTCTCTCTTTCTGCTCTTCAGCTTAGCTATCCACCACAACTTCACAACAGATGTATTCTGAAGGCTAATCAGTAAATTGCAGATGACGATTGAGAAAAAACAAAAAAAAACACAAACCAAAGGAGAAAAAGATGACGGAAACATTTCGTTTGTGGCAGTAGAGAGAAACTCTGTGGTGTTAACGAGAACACGTAAAAGTCCATTGTGTCAAGCCGTCCTTACCGAGGCTGTCCATCAGCTCATGTTTACTGCCGTCTTCACAAAATGGAGCGTGTTTTTGTGTTCCTGTTTACCACTTTTAAACTTTACATTCACTTGGTATTGACAGGGAATGCTGGGAAGTCAGCGTTTCCACAGAGGAACCATCTGTGGTGGCACAGTAAGACTGGCTGCGCTGACTCCTTACAAAACCACAGCTATGCAGACATGGCTTTCATTTTCCCAGGCAGGCTGTGTGTCACTGACAGGCTGCAGAGAACCAGTCAGAGAAGCTTTAACTCCAACAGGAAAAGAGCAACTTTTACACAAAAAACAACCACAACACACACTGTCACATAGTCAGATTAGAAAATGTATAAATGATGGCATAAATCACTTTCTGACCCAGATAGTCCGAGTGTCTGGCTCTTCCCAGATATGTCAAACTCCTAACAGAAATCCAAAGTCATGAATCAACAGAATTACCTTTGGAAATCAGATTCCTTATGCATGTTTGTCAGATCAAAGGAACCTTTAGATAATAACTTTCTTTAAGAATCTATTGATTTCATTAAACCCACTTTCCTTTTATTTAAACATACTTTATTTTATTGGCCTGATGTAATACTCACCAATATTAACATTACATTACATCGATAAGTGGAAAATCATGATAGTAAACAGAAATAGAGGCTTTCAAAAAATCCATTTGTGTGTAATTATTTTTTATTCTTAGTTCCTAAATTGAATGTATTGAATGTGTCTTTATTTCAGTCGACAGCCTGTTGAAGAGAAGCGGAAACATTTGTGAGTGATTCAGGTGAGACTGTCAGTTTTATCCAGCAGCAGATCATTAGAAAAGGTTTTTTTAAAAAGGGGACGGGGCTTATTTCCTCATTTTGCCCTGAGGTGTGCTGTCTGTGTCTCCCCCATAAAGCGTCAGTAAAGTTCAAAATCATCTCGTCTGTTTCACCCTTTATGTGTTGTGTTGAGTTGAAAGCTTACCTTTGTGCATACACAATCACCCACTGCATGAGGAAAAGTGTGTTACAAGGCAGGTGTTTTCTGCAGGCCGCGAAACTTTCCCTGTTCCCCTCCAGAATGTGGAAAACTGGGACTCCTTCCACTGATAATCCCATGCCCAGCATGCCCTCAGCTGAACTGGTGAGAGAAGTCCTTCCTCTCCTTCCTCTCCATGGTGTCGTGTTCCCCTCTTTCCAGCCTCCTGGGCTTTCTGCATGGAGACTGTGGTGGTGCATTGGAATTCCATTTATGCTTACAAAAATGTTAACGTAAGGCGATGATGGCGAAGAACCTCCGCTTTTTATCAACATTTTCCAAGAAGTACAACAAATTCAATTCACTGACATAAAAGGTTGAACATCGTTAAGTGACATTAAGGTGTTTTAAATCCACTGGCATCATTTAAAAAAGATGAACGCGAAAGCTTTTGACAATAAATATTTCTCACAGAGTGCTGTAGAGGCTCGATGTTTTCATCTGTAGCGACTGGGTCAAATGTCAGCGCCATCTTGTGACGTGACCAGGGAAAGTGAAACCGTGGACAACAACGGACACACAAGTACGTAGCAGTGGGGGAAGTTGTGGGAGATTTCAGTGAAGATTTGAGCCATTTTATCTACAGCTTTGAAGGAAGAAGCCAGATGGAGTGATGAAGAGGAGGATTCTGATTCTGCTGAAGGCTGATGTTCACTGAGCCACGTAGTTTAGGAAGCGACGATGACTCCAATGTTTTCTGGGGGGGAAGGGTCCGACGGTGAAGGGCTGAAGCTGGACGTTTCCTGATAAACAGATTTATGAATATGATAGTTAATTCTCGTTAAATTCAAATAATTCTGGTTCAAGTTCTGTGTGTGCTCCAACCCGTGGATGTTCTAATCATGGCGTTCATTATTCAGCTTTTCCAATCTTTGATTTTCTACCTCTGATAACTGTATAATATTTCTGTTCAGTATAGAGGGATTATCGCAGCGTCTGCACACAGAGTGTACTGCTGCCTGCAGAAAGAAAGCAAGCATATATTATTCTAACTGTTTTCAATTAGGCTAATAAAATCACTCACTGGCAGCCAGTTCAGGTCTTCTGTCTTTCCCTTGTGCTAACTTTGTGTTAGCCAAATACCAGGCCCCTGACACAATGGAATTCAGACTTATTTACAGATTCTCAGCCGTTTCAGCCTCAGAGCGATTCCTTCATGGTGAAAGGTCAAGCAGCCAAGCCTGACGGTTTTACTCTAATCAGGTAGTGAGGGGCTCCTTCACAGGCAGAGTCTGAACCTGGTCTTCAGAGTGAAGGCAGCCCCTGGAGCACTCATCTGCCAAGTTCATTAACTTAACGCCTCCGGACACGAGTGACTGCTATGTCCTACCTAACCAGAGCGCTCCTCTGGGAGCCAGAGATCCAGCCCTGCTGTCTCCCAGCAGGTCACTTCATCTTTACTGGACGTAGAATCACAAATAACACAGCTGACAGCTTTCTTTTTATTTTATTTTATTTTATTTCGTGAGTGGGTGGAAGACGGGACGTCAGTAACAGCTTTGCTAATGTGATTTTTTCTTTGGCCTAAAGCCTGAAGATGTTTCTGGTTTTATACAAGCTATTTTAGTTCCACTAGAATAGCTTTTGTTTTTGTTTTTTACTTCATCTTCCTTTCTCACTTGGTTGCTATCTTTCTATGTTTTAGACAAATTTATATATATATATATACATATATATATATATAAATTTATATATAAATTTATATATATATATATATATAAATTATATATAAATCTGACTGTGACTCACTGGGAAGAGATGTGGTCTTGTAATCGGAGGTTGTGAGATTTGATTGAAATACAAAAATTTTAATAACTGCATGGTTTCTGTTGAAGAGTTAAAGTGAACAGTCAAAAGCATCAAGCCATTGTTTAATCTGCAAAATACTGCAACATGTGTCATTTCAATGCAATGTAATTACAAACAGGGGTGCTGCCAGGAATTTTGGGCCCCATGCAAAAAATCCAAACGGGCCCCCCTACCCGCCCGTGCAGCTGCTGGAATCTGATCCATTAAAAAGATTCAAATAACTTAAAGGCCTGCAACCGTATCGTTTCCGTTGGCCTAACATTGGTTCTAGCACAACTCTGACTGCAAGAACTGTAAAATTGTTCTAGTGATTAATATATGCAACAGTCTGCACACAGTACATGAGTCACTATTAGAAGCAAGTTTAAAAGCAGACTAAAAACCTGCCAAAGGCCAAATTTTATTGGCACCTACCAAATTTAAGGTGTGGGAGTCACAGGGTGAAAATGTAGCAAGAGGATTTTTCTTTAATATCTGGGGTGGTACTCCCTTAACCCGAGCTGACATGTTTGCCCCATTGCCATATCCTTGTCCTCTGCAGTCTCCAGTGTCTGCAGAGGAGACACTGACATGACTGTGAAAAAAAGCACATTTTCAGACATGTCTTTTGACTGGATTCCTTTAAATGTTGTTTGTGTCATGGTCTGTGTTTTCCTGTGTGTTCATTTCGAGTTTCTGTGTCTCTATCCTGTCTCCCCTTGATTCTCGTTCTGTGATTTCCCTCTGTGTATTTAACTCCACCTGTGTTCCTTGTTTCTCGTCGGGTCCGTGTCTGAACTGCGTGTTCTGTGTTGTCTGTGAAGCTAGTCTCTTCGTCCTTCGTATCACCTGTCGCTATCGCCGTTGAGCCCTTGCTTCCGCTCAGCCGGGCTGCCTGGTTGTGGACTGTTTGGATTGTGCTTCTGACTGTTTTTGGACCTTTTGGATATTTTCCACCATTAAATCGCCATTTCACTTCTACCTGGGTCTGCTGCGTTTCCCTCTTCGCCTTCCACCACACCATATCACGACAGTAACTTACAGGCAGTCTAAGAGAGTGTACTCACTGTTTCAACTGCCCAGCCTCCAATCCAGACTGGAGGCTTTTGAGATAGACATTTTTCCAATGACTGTTTTAATTTCTGTCAGAAATACATATTTCAGTTTTGTTGTGTAATGGTAAAAAGAGCAAGAGAGAAAGAAACATCTCTCTGGTGTTCTTAATCTTTTAGACTTTGGGGCCCAGTGTTCTAGTCCACAGTGAACTGGGACGGGGCCCATATTAACCATCTATTTGTTCACTAAAATGACCTCACTTTTGTTCAAAATCAAATCTTTATATAGTTCACCAAGCCAAGAGCATCAGCTAAAGGTGGTATTGCGCTGGAAGCCCAACTGTAGGTTGCTGCACAATGATCACAAATGACTGCACTAATTGTGTCATAAAAGATAAATAAAAGAAACTGGAACGTGAATGAAGAATTGCTCCTAACAGGGAGGAGTTAGGGTTGGATGAGGGGTTGCTGCTGACTCTGACTCATCTGTTTTTAAGTGTGATAAAAACAGGAACAGACAAGGTAAATGTATTTCCATTCGCTGATTAAATCCTACTGAAATGCTGACTAATACTAGCATGAAACTAGCTGATCTAATAGGTTGATAATTACGTGGGTAATTATCATTTATCATTTAAAGTTAAATCAGGAACAGACCATTTTGTGTCTGGGGTGGGTTGCTTATGAAAGATGGACATTTGCTTTTCACACAGGGAATGGTAAAAATTCACTCCAGCTCCGACTATGTCTAAAAAAAAGAAAAACGCGGATGTGAGAGGGCCCCTGTAATACGGGGCTCTTAACTTTCCCCCATAAATATATATACATATATATATATTCCTAATATGAAAGAATCTGCACTAATGTAGCTGCATTGAAAAGAAAGTTAAATACTAATAATGACACTACTTAACTCCACCCCCTTCTGTACTGTACGTTCCTGGATCTGGTTCGACCTCCTGACTGGGAGATGAGTGGGGTGAGTTTTTGTGATGCAAGTTACTTCAGAAAGAATTATGTCAAAATGTCTCAAACAGATTTACTGGAGTCTGTCCTCCAGCCTCCTGACAAGATTTCATTCTCCTCGCCTGTGTTGCCTGGCTACAACCGCCCCTGGGCTTATTTTTATCACGATTGCCGCGTCTTCCTTGGCGTTCACACTCTTTGTTGGAAGGTTGTCGGCCGCAGCAGATACAGCAACACATTGTTGCCTTTTATTTGTCCTGCAGCCTTTATTTCCTTTGGTTCCGGGACGGCTGCCACCCTCCACTGACTGCTGGTGGGACGCCTGCTGTACTGGAGGACACCTGCAGCCCTGACAAGCAGGTTCTGATGGGCCCTTCTCTACAGTCTCTTAGCAATGTCCATACAGAAGTTATTAGCTGTTTCCCAGTCTTGCATTTACAGTAGTTACTCGGTGAAAAAAACCCATACAATGTTCATAATTCCTCTCTGCATCAGATGTACGTGACTCAAACATCTTCGTGCCTCAACAAAAGCCTGCTAGTAGAAGTAGATTTGTTCACGCTAAATATCAACATTGCTGTCTTCTGCATGACACATGGCAACAAACCCTAACCCTAACCCTCCACACAGAGCTCTGTCGAAATATGTTGACCCAGACCTGGACCAGGACCATGCCTCTCTGCCTCTGAAAACAGGACATCATTTCCATCAGACGTCAAGGAGAACAGATTTCAGGACTTTGGGTGAAGACTGAGCTTTAACTCTGAACAAGCTTTAAGTCCCTATCAAGAAGACCCCCTCACACACACACGCACACGCCCGCGCGCACACACACACACACACACACAAGATGACTGTGACATAGTGCACACTTACTATTATTGAGGAGATAACGTGATGTGAGCTCACTTCAGAACGTCTAAAGTATCTCTTTAAAGCCTTACATGTTTAATCTGTGCTTGACTCGGACTCCATTTGTTGCTTTTATGTTGGACACTTTCACTTGAAGTCCTTAAGGCTGTCACTGCTGAGGTCACTTCCTCATAGGTTTCAGAGTCAAGCTGCTGTCACAGAGCTTAGAGAGATTAATGATGCAGCCGCAGCCTCTATCGGCAGCAGCGATGGGCCGAGTCTCGCTTTACATGATTCCACATGAGTTGAGTTTACGCTACAAATCAGTGAAAAGCTTTTTTTTCGGCTGATGTCGTAAAAAAAAACCCAAAATTTTTCAAGTGTTTTCATAAAATAAGAAATTAAATTACAATTACATGTGAATAAGGAGACATCAGCGTTTCTGAAAACAAGTTCCTTCTACTTGGGAGTGACTGCATATGCAACGTTTTGGGGAAACTGTAGTCTGTGATTTCACATTAGTTTTGGATTCACTATGTTAGAATGAACTTTTTATGAAGTGTGAGAGCTCAGGTGGAGCCAGCTGCTCACTGTCTGAGAAAACTAAACAAATCATCATCCTCCTACCACTTCCTGTCGTCGTCTTCATCGTTTCCACCAGTAGTAACAGTTGGTTGTTGATCATGAGACTCCTGTGATGTGTAAAAAGTGTTTCCATTGCAGTTTTACAAAACACATATATTTCCCAAAAAGCCACCTCACCTGGGATAAAAGTTTTTTTTTATAGAAAAACGTGGGTTTTGTGTTTCCATTAAGGAAATTTATTTCGGTAATTTCAATTTCCACAGGTCTATGATTAGGGGAAAAACAACTATATATGAAATGGATTATTTTTCAGCTGGAAGTATCGAATGTCGGGGCGTAGCCTTTTTTATCTTTTTATGTAGGTCACAAGATAAACAGGAGAAACACAGAAGAAAACGGGCTGGAGAAAGGTTTCCAGGCAGGACCCGCCCTCCTCAGCACATCCACTGCAACCCAAACCGGTTTGGCTCCGAGTGGAGAGTCCAATCAGGACAGTCGAGGACTCTCCCGGCGGTAGCAGTGCTCGTCTGTCGCCAGGCTGGCAGGAAAACTTGTCAGCTTCTTAATGAGAGTGCCGTCAGTCAAGAACCAGAACATGCAAATCGAATGTAGTGACAGGTGGCGCACAGAGGCGTCCTTTGTCCTCCACATGTGCAGGAGACAACACTGGATGCTGCTGTGGGCAAACGGAGGCCTTCACTGCGGAACCGTCCTGCTGCATGGCCTCGTTTATGCTGCTGGAATGTGGAGGAAAAACTTTGGTCTCTTCCCAGAGCTCACATGGTTCCCACCATAATTGCTCAATTTGACATTTCAAAAATAAATGTACTTAATTTGAAAAATAAGACAATTTTTGTTTTATTGTAAAGATGAGGTGAGTGTTACATGGTTGTATCAACATTGGTTTATTTCACCAAACTGCATTGGAAACCTTTTTTTTTTTACATTACAAGTCACATGATACACAATCTGATGTCGCCACTGCAAAAACCAATACAGAAAAGAAGAAGACAGGAATTTGGAGGATCATGGAGCAGCATGTTTGTTCATGGCTTATAACGTTTTGGGTTATAATTTTCTGTAACCCAGAATGCAGCGCAGCTGACCAGGACAGGAGAGGGGAAAGGGAAATTAGATTCACTGGCAACAAATGCTTGGAGAAAACGTTTAAAAATAATTTACCTTTTTTGTGGGATTGATTTTCTTGAGTTTTTACATTAATGTAATATTGAAAACACTCTTAGTTTTATGCTTACACTCATTCCAGCAGATCCTGTGTTTGGAATCTAAATCCCAGTGGAGACGGTTTAATGAGACGAACTGTCCTCCAGGGAGATCTTTTAATTGCATCCATAAGCAGGGCAGGATTATATTACTAATATGGTTCTACAAACACCCACACAACAGATCAGCAAAGAGCTGATCTGATGTACATCAGCTCTGGGTAAAAACTCCACTTCTGCTCCCTTTTCCTTTCTTGTTTTGTTTTAATTTCAATTATCTTCAGTGTTTTAACTGAAGGTTACGTTTCGTCGTTGACTTTCTGAGTCCATCCGTCCCTTCACTCATTGTCTGTCTGCATGTCCTTTGGAAACTTTTTCACTAATATCTTTAAAGAAAAATACACCACAATACATAAAAACAGGCCAGTTTGTGTTTTAAGACTTAAGCAGCTTGTGTGGGCTTCCCTCTATGTTTCCTTGATGCAGGTCTTCTAATGTTGTCTTCTTAAGATACGAAAAGGTCCAAAAATGCACAAAACTACAAAACCTTACAATTTTTCAATTTATTTCCATTTTAAACCAGGATGATGTCATTACTAAACATATTAAAGCATCAGTAGGCCAAAGCAAAATAGAAAAGAAAAGCACAAAGCTCCGACAATCTGCAGCCTACGTTGATATCACATCTATTTTCTACTTTCTGTGTTGCAGATTACACGTTGCCGTCTGACACTTTTCAATATTCTTGCTTTGTAACCATCATCTGCATTGACTTGGCCAAATACTTCAAGTTATCCTTGATTACTTTTCTACATTCTGTCCTATAACTCCATGTTTTTTAAATAAGAATCTGGCTTTGGGGTTGAAAGTTTTGATTTAGGAGTGAAGCAGTGTAGATTGGTCAGTATTGATGCTGACCATGCTGACATCCTGCACAGGTGAAAATCTCATCCTGTCCACACAAGACCAGCGCTGCTCCATTCACATCTTTATGATATCATACCATGCCTTCCTCAGATCTCTCCTTCATGGAAGTTTCTATTTGCTGAGTTTTCTGGTGAATTAGGATCCCAGCTGTGGAAAAGTCACACCTGTAAAAAAAAAAAAGAGAAAGAAACACCTCCAAACCGCAAAAAATACTCGGCTTTTTCAGTAGCTCATAGACCAAAGGAAATGGTGAGTTTCACAGGCAGCAGTGAAAATGTAAAATTAGTTTCTTTAGTTGTAAAAGAAGAAGTCTGACATTATATTCACCAAAGAGGAAGGAGGAATATGAGTAGGAGGCGGAATAAAGGTTAAAAAACAGTTGGAGCACAACTCATTAAAAATATCAGACTGCAAAGTTTTCACATGAATCCATGATTTGTCCTAACTAGACTCTCTGAGGTTTGCACAGATTGATATTGTGTCACATCCCCACCTCCATCCTCTCATGGATGGAAATATCAACAGTCCTTGTTCCTCTAGAGCAAGACTGGAGCTGGTAGCAGAGACAGAGGAATCTATGCCAAGGGGAAATTCTGCAGAAGTCGTCACCTATAAAGCAGATGTGATGCCTGTGATGGTGGTGATGTTGTTGTTGGATAGCGAGGAAACCAGCAGGGGAAAACCAACATGGTGAGCTCAGAACATCACAGAAACCCCATCAGCACCTTCAGAACAGCACTTTTATTGTTATGATACAGAAGCACAACATTTAGTTTCAGTACAGCCCATTCAAAAACAGAGGATGAAATATGGTTCCTTTTTTTATTTGGTTTCATTCTTTTGTTCAGTGCCTTGGTGAACAAACACTGGCCTTACAGGCAGGTGGATTTGATCCATAACTGCCTAAATGTATGTCTACTCTCAATAATAAGAAAAAAAAAAGTGGAATTGTAAAAAACATTTGGGTAATAATATGAGATATATTACTGAAGATGACTTCTTTTTGGTCTTTGGACCCGACAGACTGTAACTAAAGCCTGGGTCATGTGTGATTTCTGGATTCTTACTGGACTTGAACGTGTCTTTCGCAATAAAAGATTTGGGTTCAGACGACCAATAGTCTTAACTTGCTTTGCTCCAAATGGTTGAACAATTGCATTCTTCTCATTTGTACAAATATGAAAGGAAGCTCCTAAAGCAGCCATGTATGCCATCATGTTCAATCCCTTCTACAATCCATTCCTTCTTATCAGTTATAGGCCTTGTGTTCTTTGTGCATGTACTGTGCCACTGACTTTGACATGTGGTTACAGAAGGATTTCTGTTGCCAAATTGAGGGCACAAAGTTAATGACATGTCTTTTTACCAGCCTGTGTCTCTCTCTGGCCACAGTCAGAGACAATGACTCTGTTCTGTCCTTTTGCTTAAGACGAGACACAGGCGGTGGTGTCTGAGGTTTTACACTCTGTGAATGTACTTTTGTAATGGCTTTGCACAAAGGGCCTCACATCCTGTCTAACAAGCCTATGGACAACGAAAGAGCATTATGCTGCGGCGTATGGACTTGTACCATCCGGATTCTTGGTCAGAGACAGAGAGATGCTGTGGAAGTAGAGACTCTGTTCTTTGTGTGAATTTTCTCAGAGTTCCATGAAGGATGAAGCCAGATTTATGTTCCACCAGGGATGATGGCACTCGCAGAAACATGTAGATGTAGGCACAGGCAGATATAGAGATGAACTGTCTCTTTTGTTCGCCAGGTGTTGTACTGTGCAGCCAAAGTCAAATGAGGTCAGCTTTGAACTTTCTCTGCACAGCGGGAGAAGGGTTTTGGAGGAAGAAGATCTGCAGGGGAATAAAAGTCAGCAGCTGTAATGTTTGTAATGCAAGACAAGCTGGAGTGGCTCCTATGCTGGAACACCTGCCATGTAACTGTGTCTCCTCTGAAGACGTCAGACTGTTCTGTTTGTTTTACTGCGCCGCTTCTTATCAGGCACAGATGTGACAGCGCACTCTGAAAGTGTTCATCATTCTTTTTCCAGACAGGAAGCTGGAATAACAACAAACCCTCAGCTGCGTGACACAATCCCAGTAAATCAAGCTCTGCTGGTGCCGTCCAGCCCAGCAGGATCCGGGTCTCTACCCTGCAGAGCGGGCCGATGTAAGCACGGAGATGGGAAGCCGGTCCAACTGTTGCCATGGGGACAGTCCATCAAACTGGGTGTGTTCTGGGCCTTTGTTACCATTCTTTTCACAGTAATGACTCCTGGGAGATTAGTGTGTTGTTGAAGGAGAGGATCCATTCAATCCTTTAGATTTGAACATCAGGTAGTTGGATATATTTGGTGCCTTTCTGGGATGGGAACAAATGTCTTCAAGATTATACATAAAACTGAATATACCATCTGTTTTTGATGTTTTCTTTTGTTATGCCAGTATGTTAGAACTCTTGAAATAAGACAAAACGAACTGAAATGTAGCTTCTCAGCAGACATGTGATCCGGGTGACGAGCAAAATTCAGATGGGGGTCAGGAAGTGGATTTCAAAACAGAGCAAAATGGATCCCAGCGAATACTCTAATGATCCAAATGGGCTGGAACAGGCGAGGTATCTCGAAAAAATATGTGTATATTCAGGATATGGTCCATATTGTCTCAGTAAAAAGACTTGTCAGTTAATCTTGAGGAAGTAAATATAAATGGGCTGTATTTACTTCCTGACCTCCATCTGCGTTGCGTGATGTCGGTATTTCATCTGCAACCCATCAATAGAAGCAAAAAGTATTATTTGTTCTGGCAGATTATTTCACTGATAACAAACATCATTTTCCTGTGTTGTAAGTAAAGTAATCTGCCAGTGGAACTAGTACTATATCAAATCTTAATAAAAATGTTGATTTCAGTATATATGCTACATGCTGTTACTGACAACCTTTGTGTTCTGTCCTTACAGACTTGATTTAACGGGTTTCTGTTGACCTTAAATACAATTTAAAGCACACATCCCTTTATTCTCTTCCTCTGCAAATTCCACCATTGTACACACACGTACACACACACACTTACAGCCAACCATCCCATTGTGTGTGTTTCCTCAGTGTTCCTAGGGATTCTGAGTTCACACTGACAGATGTATGTGTCCTTTCTTGTCTGAAGTAGAGGGCAGCACCTCAAACAGCATGATGTTCACTGTCTGGGCTTCATCGTCACTATGACAACCTGATAAGGTGCAACTACATAATCTCCTGAGATCTCATTCTCTGCCATATAAAAGGAAGGGCTACCAGCACTCATGTGCAGGTGAAGATGCTCGTTGTTAATATGCAACTTATTTACTCAGAGATTTCAGGCTATTTCAAAATCAGTTTTTCAAGCCTTCCCCCACATTTTATATCTGGACTTTGACTGGGCCATTCTAACTGCTCCATTGTAGCTCTGGCTGGGATTTCTATGTGATACGTCACATTTTCACACAAAATGTAATAAATCAAACTAAACCTCGATGCAGCAAAACTTCCTCAGAGGCACTAAATGAAGTTTCATTTTGCAGCTATTAGCTTATTATTCAAAAACAGTGATATGGAATATTCTGCCTTTCTCTTTGAAAATGAAACAAATCACTGACAGAGAATTCTGCCAGCTGACTTCAAGCGAAAAGCTTTTTAGCACAGAAACATTCCTGACCTTCTCTGGTCGGTGAGGAAATATCCCTAACTCAGGGCTTTTTTTTTTTTTTTTTTTGTCCAGATTCTCCCACTTTCATTTCTCTTTTCGCAGTGGGTAAAAAGTTGAACAGTGGGCAGAACTTTGGCAAGCAGATCATTTTGACTCAAGAGCAAAAACAGGAACCCAATTCAGCAGTGCGACACCATTCCCATTCAGAGGAGCATGAGAGGAAGCCCTGATCCACAGGAAGTGAGCTGAACTCAGCTGGGCAGGGGGCATTGACATTCTGTCGGGATGCAGTCATGGTGTCATCCTGATGACTCGTCTCACAGGCCCCCCGTGTCAAACTGCTCTAACGAGACATGTCATCTACATTCATGGCCTACATTAGAGGGGAGGGAGGATGCTGCTATCTCGGGCCATGAGAACTTGCTGGTGAAGAATCACTCTTTGTGCAAGGTGGCTTACTGAGCACCAAGAAACTGTGACCTTCCATCAGAGGTGATAGGTGGAGTAAAAAGAATTCCTCCAAGGCAGGACGGTAATCTGTGCTCAGGAAAACCCTGCAGATTAACTGTACACACTTCCTGTATCAAGTGATTCCATCCACTGAAGTGAATTACACAAAATGGATGGAATAATGAAGAGCTGTCTCCAAGACTAGAAAGAACTGTCAGTGCATTGTACGACGTTAGTAGACAAAAACCTGAATCTGTGTGTAAACACTTATTGTTTGACTTGTATTTTAACACATGGTAAATAAGGCAAATGTGATTTCTGGCTGCTTTTGTAAACACCAGTGGACCAGAGCACGTACCACAGAGCAGGGTTAGTGCTTTATTGGACTGATTTTCACAGGTTAGCTTTCCAGATCACAAATCAAGATCATAGACTTTTTTCACAAAACATTTTCATCATAACTCCATGAAGATGGACTGCCTCTGGTTGGTCTCTGGCCAAATAGAAATCACACGTGGACCCAGCAACATTCTGCACCGATGTGAGTTTTTAGAGATGATGATGGCAGTGAAGATGCTGTGGCATCTGGATCAGAACTCGGCATCCCTCTCAGTTTAACACTAACAGTGGACAAAGTCCACTAACCTGTTGTTGATAATCTCAGTGTTTCTAATTAAAATAATATATTTCACTTTCTTAAACTTTAAGTCCTGCATAAAAATTGAAATGAAATGCTGCTGTAACTCATTAATTTAGATCAGGGGTATCAAACTCCAGTCCTCAAGGGCCACTATCCGTCTGTTTTTAGAAGGGCCACAGGTACAAAACACTGGACTGAAATGTCTTAATTACCTCCTTATTGTGTAGATCAGTTCTCCAGAGTCTTAATGACCTAATTATTCTGTTCTGGAGTTTGACAGCTGTGATTTAGATTCTTCAGAGAGTTATTGAAGATGGTGATGGCTGATGGCAGGAAAAATCTTCCACAGCAGTCTGTGCTGCACTAAATCTGAAGAAGCCTCTGACTGAAGCTTCTCTGCCTTCCCAAATACGGCCAACCTTAATGGATAACAGGTTTGATGAGCGAGCTGGGCTCCTTGCCCTGTTTATTCAAGACCAGAGCAGTCACAGCACAACTGTCAGACTCAAACACGTTGTTACGACTGGTCACACCGACTGTCATCCTTCCCAGTTCAGCATTGCATAGAAAACCGTTTGATGTGATTGCTGTTTCGTGCGTGAATCAGAGTGTCATAAAAATATACCTTTGTTCGGACGAGCTGGGTGGACGTCTGCATCATAAATGATGATAAACGGGAGGCTGCAGCTTTGATCAGCTGAAAAAGTCAAGTATGACTCCATTATTCAGGAAGCTCATCTGGCTACCAGTAGCTGCCAAAAATACGCCGATGCATTCTTAATTTGCTGGTAAATTTAGACAGTAAGAAGTGCATGCGTGTCCATTCTGCTTTGTGGTCCGGTTCGTCCTTCCTGTAGCTGATGAACCTTGCCGGGGTGCTGACCTCTGACAGAGCCTCTCAGGGGAAGCCAGAACAGGACATCCTCCCATTCAGAGCTGCTGTCACAGTTGGAAAGGTGGTGCAGCTGCAAAAACCTTCCTGAGCCTCAGGGTCACATCTGAGAGCAAGAACCAGAGGATCTCTCTGAGTCTCCTGATTTGTTTTTTGTTTCCTTTGTCACTTTTAAAAAGAAACGATCGAGATGGTCTAAGTACTATTTTCTTTGAAAGAAGTAGAATTTAGCTATTTTATTAATTTAGTTAAGGGAAAATAAAAAAAACAAAACACTCATGTAGAGTCAAGATGGGTTGATAATGACAAGTAGGTTGGAATCAACTGGGTGTTCTGCTGCAAGCCTCCTGTTATTCACACTGGAGGGTCTTGAGTCTTGTACAGCTGTTCTTTTAGTTGATATCACAAATCATCAATCTGCAGTTGTGTTAATGTAAAGAAATCTCTTGCTGATCTCAGAGGTCAGAGGAGAACTCAACCTTATCGTCAGGTTATTAGCATTTCTGAACAAAAATGTTCAGAAATGCTGAACCTTGAAGGATGGGTGTTTTTGTTTTTTAACATCTTTGGACCATGAGCACCAGAGTCCATTACTGATACTCCAGTGTGATAAAGCATCATGTCAGAAAGTCAGCCAACACATCCCTGTCAATTCGGAGAAAAATCTCTCCCATCTTTTCGGAGATCTGAAAGTATTAAAAGTCAACTTTTTTATGGATGCGTTCGGATGATAAAGTTTTCTATTTAAACTCCTCTTTTAAACAGAATACCTGAAGTCAATACATAAAATAGGCTTGTGGCCTGTGGTTGGCCCTGTGTAACTTATTTGTGGCCTGGCTGTAAAATCAACTATGTCTGTAAAATTACAGCCATGAGCCATGAGCATGGGAAGAAAACACTGCAGTCTGCTTTTACTGAAGAGGCACAAGCCTCGTCCTTTCTAGACGTTTCTTTGGGTTTTTCATTTGACCAAATTGAGATAAAAATCCTGGACTTTATTAGCGCTCCCGTGACACTCGGCACTTTGACTTTGTAATCTGATGTAAACTTTCATTGAACCTAGTAGAGCCACAAAGCAAGTATTAGAAAAGCACTTTCTGTGGCCACGAACCCACAGGAATGCTTGTTAAGTTGAGAGCATTCTCCAGAGACAAGTACATATCTTTAATTAATTTCACATTACATATCGGAGAATGTGTTGATTGGTTTCTTGCTGGCTGAGATTGTGCGGTGGTGGAGCTGTCTTAAATTCCTTTAAAGCAATGTCATTTAGCTTGTCACCACAGCTGGAGAAAACAGCTTTATACAGGTTTTAATGTATGAAGGCTGCAGAGGGCGCATGTTAGCATTGTTACCAGCAGCAGAGAAATGAAGAAGAATTATCTAAGCCTGTTCATAACATAAAACATCAGGACTTTTACATTTCTTAGAAGATATTTTTCCTTACGTGTCAACCTGCCTTTTTATTGCTAAAGCATAATTGGGCTGTGTGGTTTGGTGTTTGGCCATTGTGCCAACTATAATAGGATCTGTTGAAGAATGCTCAGAAACTCTTCTCACCCTGTGACTTTTCTCTAGTTGACATGGAAAATGATGTTCATGTTGATGATGGAGCAACATCATCATCAGACTAGGTTGGGCTGCGGATACCATTTAATACCTCTTGTGTTAACGGTATCAATATGTTTTATAATTCTTATGATTTGATATGCATATGTGTGTTGCTATGGTTTCTCTTTTGTCTCTCTTTCTGCAGGTGTAGATTCTGTGGCATCAGCTTGTGTTTGCTCTGTTCCTCTAATTCTATCTCCTTGTTTGCCTTTAAACTTTTTCCCACCTTTCTACCTTTCCATTTTACTTTCTTTATCATCTCCGGGTCCACTAAGTTTGAAATGAGTCCCAAACAGTTTCTAATAAAGTTGTATATAACAGGTAGTAAAAGCTGTCATGCTCTGTTGAGCCTCACTGACAGGTTTTGTATTTTTGTACTTTCTATTCTCTAATGAACATAATTCATAAATGTCCTTTTGGTTGTGTTTGGGGGAAGGTTTTACCTGAGGATTTCTCTTTGAGGTCACCTGTTCATGTGTTGCCATGGAGACGGCTCGTGAGGACCTGGTGTTTTCCTCCCACACTGACTGAGAGGGACAGGAGATGTTTAGGATTTTGTTTGGGTTTATATTGTTGCTTCACTTTAAACTAAAGCTGCTAAAGTTAGCTGTAAATATGTGACAGGCTAATGGTCAGTGTGACTCATCCGCCGGCTGTTGCTAGGCGCTCTGGGCAGGAGGTTTGGTGGTCAGCCCTTCTGGTCTATCAGAAAACATCAAGCCAGAGTTTTCCAGCTCTGAGCAGCCTGGACCTGCAGCTCCTGAGGTCTGTAGAGAACTGACTCCCTGAATACTTTATTAGTCGCTTGCTGACCTTTGACCAATGTCTCTAAGTCAATACTGTACAGTTGGGGCTTTTCATAAAGTAGGGGATTAAAACATGGTGGTCGTGTTTCATTGAAGGAGGTCTCTTCCTTCTGCACTTAGAGGATCCAAGCAGCTCTTGTCACTGATAGCGCTGTCATGTCACAGATTTTAACAAACACATTTTCTGCCGTTCTAAGTGTTGTTCTAATTTTAGATTTCCCAAAGAAATACCCACATCTTCTGAACTGAGTTCTTTTTTTAGAATGTATATTTAGAGCAACTACATAACATTAAGACATTTCACTGACACATTCATTGTGCTATGTTATGTTGCACATTTAGGATTGTTTTGTGATATATTCAGTATGCATTAAGACCAGTAAGCCTGGTCTGAACATGGAGCACCTTTAATAATTTAGGGTTAGATTATTCGTTATCAGTTTAATATGGGCAGAAATATTAAACTGATAATATTCCTCATGATGGCAGGCTGAACGGCAGCCTGATCTATACAGACTACTGAACATCATCATAGCATAATCAGTTGATCCTCATATAATACATGATTAAGTAGAAGCATCAATGCAGAAATAACATAGTAAATGATTCTACTAGAATTAAAGCCTAGTAGAATACATCTTTGCTGTGACTGAGGACAGGTAGTTAGGAAATACAGTGACCTGAACATCTTATTCCGAAAATCCGATACTACAGAGGCCTGAAATTGGGCCTTTAAAAAGTAGGATCTTCTCTTTAAGAAGATCCTACTTTTTCCAACAATCCTCTTTCGTCGCGTCATCACAACAGTTGGACTGAGAAGCTTGTATGATGAGCTCTGCAGACCTGCATTTCCCCAGGTGTTTGCCAGTTGCTGCTGCCGCTAGTCTTGAGGAGCTGAGCTGGGGAGCAGTCGGGGAGGGGTGCTCTGTGGCTGGAGACTGCTTCCTGAGAACAGTCTCCCTAGATGGATGGATGGATGGATGGATGGATGGATGGATGGATGGATGATGTGGGCAGATGATGGGTGTGTGCACATTCATACAAATAATCCAATCTTGTTCATTAGTTTTCGCTAACATTTTTTCATCCTGGTCTCATTTTTTGCATAAGATGGAACACTCTAACTTTTCTTACTGCGCTGCTGAGATTTGGAACTTCGACCATTAAAGCATTATTGCTTTAGTAGAATCATACCATTGAGTTCTATTGAGTTTTTTTCATTTTATTACTATTATTTTCAAATATTTTTGATGGGACAAAAACGTGCAGTGAATCAATGAACACCATAACTACACTATAGCTCCTGAATGCTATCATTGTCATCATTTTCCACTCAGAGATCCAGAAGCAGGAAGTTAAAGTAACCGTTTCAGTTTTATAGCCACATTTCTACCTCTGTGTTTAAGAGTTAATTCACTAAAGCCGTTTTATATATTAGCACTGCGGAGTGGAACAGGCCAGACTATTACCGCTAACAAGGCCATTTTTAAAAAAGATGAATGCCAAATTAATCACTTTGGAGCTAGGAATGTAGTTGCCAACATTCCCTAGAGACCATGAAGGGAGTTTTATGGAGAGAAATCTCTTTCCTACTAATACCTTCTGCCAAATGCATCTCCATGTCCTCAGATGACCATTTGAAGGTAAAGTACAGTTCACAGTGAATATTCCCCCCCCCTTTTTTAAAGCCTCTCTGCTCAGAAGCTCTGCTTGGCATCAGTCGTCCTTCTGCTTTTCCAATTTGGCATGTTGCTTGTAGACGTGGCTTCGGAAAACCATGACAGAAGCACATTCGTAAACTCTTGACACGAGAGAGCTTCCAGGAGTTCCATCTGATGATTTTACATTACACACAGACGGCTTCAAAGACACGTTTCTCATGATGTACGTTACTCTGGGCTGTTATGTCCGTATACGTCCCAAACTGTATTTCCATTTGGTTCAGTGGTTTTACAGCTTTAAAGAGCAACACTCTGTTCCCACTAGACTATTATAAAATATACATGTGTTATTTTTAAATGATCCAAACTCACTTTAAGCTTATGGTACTAGAGCTTACACAAGGATTTTGGCCTTGTGGCAAAATTCAGTTTTAAGCTGATCTTTATAGAAGAACCATAAAGCCAGAATTATGATTTAGGGTTCAATGTCCACAGACCCTTAAGGTTTTGGTGTTAGTATGAGCATTTGGACTGGTTTTCAAATTCTTAAGGGACTTTAGAATGAAGACAGTCTCTTGTTAATTTAGCTTAACTATTAGTTTTCCTCATGTTGACAGCATCATGCTGCCACCACCGAGCTTCACAGTGTGTTTGTAGTGAGGCACATTGCGTCATGTCTGATGGACTAAAAGTTATTTCGTCCATGCAGTGTCCCACGTGCATTTCAGCAAATTCTGGTCCTGCCTTGATAAAAAAAATCACATTTTGTTTATTTTGTGATTGATTTATAAAATTAGTAAAGGGCTAAAACATCCAATAGGGGGAAACGTTTTTCATAGTCAAGTCCAGCTTCCATTTTTATTTTTTGTTTCTTTTCAGTTGCGTGTGTGTGTGTGTGTGTGTGCGCGCGGGTGTGGGTGTGTGTGTGCGTGTGTGCGTGCGTGCGTGCTGACCAAGGCCCAGTCCTAACGCGGTGAGCCCCTGTCTATTTAACTCCCCTTTATCTTTGAATAAATACTTTATTCAAATATAAAGTATTTTTGAATTGAATTTGGGGATAGGGCTTCGTTTTAGAGACTGGGATGTGAAATATGACTTAGAACCCTAAATCATAATTCTGGTTTTATGGTTAGGAAAAATGTTGAGTTGGACAAAAAAAATAGTTACTAAAATGAATGGAAGCCAATACAAAGTCTGAAAAATGGTAGAAATACAAGCTTGTGTGTTTGAGTGTGTAAAACTCATAAGCAGTCTGCTTTATAGTTTAACTCTGTATTATAACTCGGTCACAAGATGTCTTCCTCCTTCGTGCAGGAAATGGGAGCTGAAGCCAACAGTCAGATGGTTTTAGACAAATATGCAATAGTTTTAACTTCTAAACCTTATTTAGAGTACAGGGTTAGAATAAAAATTCACGACTAACCAAAATTGATTAGGGTTAGGGTAACATTAGGAGCAACATTCATGGTATGGGCTGTGATTCCCAAACTGGAGGCGAGCATAGAAACGTATAAATGGGACTGTTGCATTAAAATAACAAACCTCAACAACATTTTAAAATATTAAAATACTTTTAGATTCTTTTTGATTTAACAGATCTGCTCTATGCTCCCATGTCTGCTCAGCATAGCTTCGATCTGAAACAAGAATGCATACTGGAAATGAATCAGGGAGTGTGGAGCTCCGATATGCATGTACCATGGATTGATCTTTGTTGGCTTCCTCAGAAAAAAAAAGCCAGACCTGCTTTGGCAAATTGTGCCATTATTGAACTTTCTTTGACCTTTTCCTCAGAATCCTGAAGGATTCCGTCAAACCACAGGGCAAAGCTGGACTCATTCTGGGCCCAATGTCAGATCTGCTCTGTTTCAAATGTCAAAATGGGTCTTTGTTCGTGAATGAGGTCAAGGTTTGGGAGCTGAGTGAGGGGTGAAATCTCACGCACCGTCTCTGCGTCAATCGGCCCCTCAGGGCTCGTCCCGCCTCCCTGTCAGAAAGCCGCCATGTTTCCACAATGAACGAGACTCAAACTGGAAGCCGTCAGATGACTGGATTGGAAGAGTCATCAGATCATACTCATACTCCAAGTCTTATGAGTTTTTTCTGCTTCAAATTAATAAATGATCCACCCGTGGAACAAAGAACATGAAGCTGACATCCTCAGGAGGATGGAGTGTGCGTCATTTTTTAAATGGAAATTGAGATCAGTTTGTAGCTGTAGCAACAAACTGTCAATAATTCTTTTATTTTAGACTTAAATCATGGATACCTTCTAGTATTTATAACCCTGTGATGATGTAACAGCCAACTAGTTTTGCAGGAGTGAAGTAAGTAATATTCAGTTGTTTATTACCGCTGAGCCCTGCTACACTGTAAAACACAACTGACTGACTCAGCTAGTCTGGTTTCCTTCTTGTTGTATTGACTCGGTTAAGTTGTATCAACCTTACCTGTCAAGTAAATAAAAGATTTTGCTACAACTTCAGTTTTGTTGACTTTAGCAATTATATTAAACTAAAACTGATTATTTAAGAGAAATTTTTGAAATGTTGTCCCAACGTTTCTAATGAGGTTTTTACATTATGACATCATTAGTTGCCGTAACATACTCTGCTTTTTTTTTTTTTTTTTTTTTTTACATTTTTATAACTTTTTAACATTTCTAAGTCAAGTAAACTTTGTAATGTTCTTTTTTTAGTCTATGCATTTTTATCATTATTATCATCATCATCATCATCATCATTATTATTATTATTATTATGTTATAGAGTCCAAACGAGAAAGGCAAAGTTTTATGGATATTGATTTATTCAAGTCTGAACATTTTTCAAAATCTATTCATAAAAATTGCAAAAGAAAAAACAACTTTCACCAAATAACAGAAACACACTGAAAAAAGAAAACAGTTGAACCAATGAAAATGAACTGCTTCAACTGGTAACTAGTGATTCAATAAAGTTTATCCAACTTAATTTATGAAGTTGGTTTAACTTGAAACAATTACGTCAGTCTTACTCAAATCATTTAGATGACTTAGACGTAGGATATGAACTCTGCATTGAAGTTAATCGTTTCCAGTAAACAAAGTAAAAAGTCCCTTTAAGGTAAAGATCCATAACTTTTAAGTGAATTCAACCCAAAAAAGTAATTTATCACTAAACCAAAACAAATAAGTGAGATTAATGTACATAATGTATATATCTCCATAACATGAACTACAACCCAAACACACGCTCCAGAGTGCAGAAACATGTATTTTTTAGTGGTCGTCTTTCTTCTGTTTCCATGAAGTAAAATAAGCAAAGAGGAGAAAATGAAAGAAAAATTAGAGAAAACTTTAAAACACTTTAAAAAAGCAAATATAAGCTTCAGTTAGCTTAGCATTGCATCTCCCATTCTAACTTTGGAAAATGATATATTTATAATTTGTGTGACGTTTACACAAATCTTCACCAGTGCTTTCACAATCTCAGACATAAAATAAAGTTCTGTGTTAAGATCTGCCTTCAGGTTGATTTGGTAGCAAAGGAACGGTTCAACAGGAATGCAGACAAAGGTTTTTGGGTTCTGGATGGAACATCACGGTTCCACTCTGAAACAGAGTGGAACCACTCTGCTACAGAGGTCCTGCTACAGACCTCTGTAGCAGGTCTGTAGCTCTCTACAGACCTGCTCCAGAACCCAGAACCTCCTGAGAACAAGTTGGAGATATCTAGTACAATTACTTAATAAATCAAAAGATCAAACCGTAGAATATTTGAATATTCTAGTCACAGTCCCACTTCCTACTCCTCTGTTCAGAAACATTGAATAACTTACAGACAGCGTGTTTCAAACAGCCCCACGAGACAGAGTGAAAATCCATGATTTATTTTCACACATGAATATAAACAGTGTAAACTGAGCGCCGCCACAATCTGCTGCATCTGTTCATTCTTGCTCTGATTTCACTGAATGGCAGCTGCTCCTCATCATAATGTGTCTCAGACAGAATCTCAGTTTTCTGCTGCTGCCACAGACAAACAATGCAGCTTGAATTGAATTATTTTCCTCCATGTTGCATCTTCATTTTACAAAGTATGAGCAAAAAAAGAAAAAGAAAACATGCTGAGCTGGTATGACATGACAGTCTTTGGCATTTCTTCCTGCTAGTCGTCTCTCTGTGAATGCAGTTAGTGTATCAGGAAAGCCGGCGGCTCCTTTCCGGCTGTCGCTGAACCAGTTGCCACGGCAGCATCCTCTGCTCTCTTCATCAGTCTCAGATGGAAACTTCAAACTGAACTCAACCCTGCCATCAACAAGTTTATCATTTCTGATGAAAGCCAACTCTTTAGAGAGAAATGAGGTATTGTTCAGTTTATGTTTGAAGGTTTGAAGAAAGTTTCCCCATGAATAAAAGCAGTAAATAATTTATCTTTTCCCCAAGCAACACTCTGACTGGTTTAACAGGCTCAACAAATACCAGTTTTCTTTCCTTTGCCTTCAAATAAAACCCTGAAACAATAAAAATATGAGTTTAGCTAAAACCTTCATCGTTCACTTTAAGTTTAGGTTTCTAGATTGGTTTTGTCAGGGAGGCTAAGGCTAACAGCTAGTTTGAGCCCAAAACAAATTTTATTGTTGTTGTTAACTTTAGAGTCATCATGAAAGTTTATATGGCCAAAATTGGATGAAAACAGCTGCTTTGCAATGGCATTTACAGAGAAACAAATTATTATTTTTATTGGAACACCTGTTCAACAGTCTGGTGTTAATCCCATAGGAGGAGCTGGCATTTTAGTTTCAGTAGCCTCTACAAACTGGAAGTTTGTTGGTGATCGTTTAGCTATTACTGTTGCTTCTCTGTTGAAAGCTGGGGGTTCAATAAGTTCTAAGCAGAACACAAAGCTGCATTCATTTCCCTGCTCTTTGTATCCCTGAACCCCCAAAAGGGAAATCTCATTCTCTTATCCTCTGGAGCTTCATCTGTTTCCCATTATGGAGTAGGATGGCTATTTGTTCGCCAAATATAAGTCAGGTGTCCTTGGTAACAAGTGCACAAAGGATCCCTCTTGGAGGCTGCGAGTTAATTCATTGCTCTGCAGCCTCCTCCCACCACATACCACCACGCTTTCAGGTCGCTTCCACAAGTCTCAGCAGAACTACATGACAAAAGAGCCCAGCACCTTCTGCAGCGTGTGAGAAAACCCAGCAGAAATAAAAGACTGGCTCGGCCAGTTGGGACGGCAGAAGTCCAGCTCCTGTTCAACTGTCCTCTCACATGATAAAGACTTTACTCTACTTCAGACTCAGTTAAAGCCTTCTTCTCAGTTTTGAAGTGAGTGAAACATTACTATATGCTGCCATGCTGGAGTTTTTTTTTGTTGTTGCTACTTTTATATCAATGAAAACTATTATTTGAGTTATTTCACAAATTACCATGGAAAACAGTAACACAGGACATTTGGGTCCAAAAGGCTAAACTGTAATTTTTTTTAGGTTTTTAGACCATTTTCAAACTCGTTGTCCATCACTTTACAACACAAGAGAAAAGCCACACAATTCAATTGACTTCTAAATGGCTTCAGTGCTGCTTATGTTTGGACTTCACATGAAAAAGATCAGATAGCAGACGTCTCTTAACAATCCCACAAGTCCTTACTGCTCCCAGATCCAAATTAAAAAGCTGAGGTGATTGTGCATGTTTAGTAACTGACCGTTAGCTCTGGAGCAACATCAGATCTGTTCAGAACACCGAATCATTTCAAAAACCTTCTAACTGCTCACTTATACTCACTGTCTCTAATTTAATTTGACAACCTGATTTTGTTCTTTGGGTTTTGGACGTATTTTAAAGTCTTTTAAATCATTCTCCTCTAGTCTTAGTATCTCTATGGTTTGCAGTGAAGCACTTTGATTCGGCCATAAATAAGACAGAATCAACAGTCTTCTCAGACATCATGCTATAAGTGATTTCAGTCTTTTTATGTTTATTTTATATTATTCAGGATGATCCTGTTAGAATTGGCCTTTCATCTGCTTGGTTCTCATCTCCATTTACTTCTCCATCTGAGATTTGTCCCATTGAACTCCATTCCCCAGGATGCATTTCATCCTGGCTAATCAGCAAACAGAAGGGTGAGTTGTGAACGGCTAAAAGAAATGTTTAAGAGATTTTGTTGCTAGCAAAGAGGTATGTGGCCTTACTTCCCACTAGGTTGTTTTACAGCACACGTCATTTCTGGACAAGCTTCATACGACACAGTCTGATGTTTCACATTGGGTGAAATCAGATCCAACCGTTCCAAACTTCAGCAGAGTCCATTCCTCCAGCAAGCAGTCGTTTCCCAACAGCTGAGGATCCAGACTCTCTGGAGGAGGCAAAGTGTAGAACAAAGAGCTGATCTTACCAGGATCTACTGGGAGGGAATTTTGGAACAAACCAGGAATTTACTGTTTGTTCCAAAACAAATGGATGGTTGGATTGAAGGATGGATGGATGGATGGATGGATGGATGGATGGATGGATGGATGGATGGAAGGATGGATGGATGGATGGATGGATGGATGGATGGATGGATGGATGGATGGATGGATGGATTAATGGATGGATGGATTAATGGATGGATGAGTATCATAATACAGTACTGTATCCTCTGACAGACACAACAAATGTTTGACTTTTTAAGTTTTGTTCTTATCATTTCATGAACAGTCTGATTTCTACTCATGTGTCTCTCATTGTAATGTATAAACAGAGGAAGAATTAATAGCACCGCCACAGCTGGCTGGTTTTAAATACAGATCCAGGTTCCCATTCTAGCCAAAACAATGAGTGGTGAGAAGCATGTTGTCCAAGTGTGTGGGTGTGTGTGTGTGTGTGCTGGGCCTGTAAAACATCAATGCCCTGAGCAGTGGGCCATGGAAGGGAATGTGCTGTGGGTCACTGACAGGCCACTTGGCTGGTTGGAGCCAACTACTGCTGACACACTCCAGCCAATACAGCTGGTGAGAACTGAGCTGTGTCCACAACACGTCCCACCGCTACAGCTCACACACTGACTGGCCGACCAATGACACTCACCTGCACACACAGGTCCAGTTATTTCTACAATGAAACTGTTTGTATAGATTTATTATGTTTTATGCAGCTGTATTACACAGTAATGATTTGTTGGAATAGGTTCAGTCAGGTGTCAGAGTTCATCTTAGCACTACTGAAAGTCACTGGAGAAATCCTCATGGCCTCATAGATAGATGTGATGAGGAGTCTAACAGATTGCAGGTTACTCATGATAAATCTCCCTCATGCACAGGAGTTGGTTATGAAGCTCTCTGTGTTTTGGTAAAGTTTCTTCATGACATCTGACACAGTAAAAATGTTCACTGTTTTGAGAATGAATGTGATCGATTAAAGGTTGTGAATCTAAATAACAGACTGCGTAGTCAGTCGCTTTCTCTGGATGGGATTCAATCAGTCAGTGGTCATGTAAAGAAACCTGGTGTTCTCTTTAATAACACCAATAATAATAATACCATTTGCTTTAAATCATATTACAAACAGGTTCAAGGTCAACCTTCTTTGACCTTTTTAACTGGGCCTAAATTGTGCTTAATTATAAACAGCAAATCCTCTTCAGAGTGTGATTGGTTCATAAATGCCTTCAATGTGTTCATAGAAAATAATCAATCATACAGTCCAGACTTGATTAAAAATGTGAGTCACAATGATAAAACATCGATTTCATTTCGATACACATTAACATTTAGGATCTCGCCTTATTTACATTAACATCATTATTTTTGATTTGTAACCGTTTTCCTCTAGAAGCTCATTTTACTCTGACGATTCTTTGATAATATGGACCATGATTTTTGATATCATTATTATTTCTCTCTGATTTTTGCTCTCCTGGGTTTGCATTGGTGTCATGCTGTCTTCTATTTCCACAGGATAATTTGAACAGAGCTCTTTGAGGTGCTGAGGTTTTTTTAGAAGTTAACACAGGAAACCTCTTTACAACTTCCTGAGCTGTCGGCTGAGCTCCTCAGTCTTCATGATGCTGTTTGTTCTCTGATGTCCTGTAATAAACCTCTGTTACCTTCACTAAACAAATTAAATTATGCAATGGTAAATTGTTTACTAATTAGAATATCCTGAAGGTGAGTTGTTGCACTAGACATTTTTCAGGGCTGGTGTAGCTAAGAGGGCTGAAAGGTGAGTCCAAAGTTATTATGGTTAAATAAAGCTACCGAAATAAAGAAAACTGAAATTGAGAACACTTTTCTTAGAAAATAGAACTAAACTACAACAACATCCCAAACTATTCTAAGCCTGTTTGAAGCAGCATTTACAGGAAGACAGAAAAAGCAGCCGTTCTAATCAAAGAACACACCGCAAAATCTAGGCCATTATGTTTCTGTTGCTGCTTGTGCAAAGTGGATAAAAATGACTTTACATAAAACATAAACACAAAAACATTTCAAAACCTGAACATGTTTAGAAATATTCCATAAACCTTTATTGTTTCTGAGTTTATAATCTTGTTTTCACTTTTAAATGGTCTGACCTAACAGAGGTCTGTGTGTGTATGGGGTTGTGCGTGCGTGTGTGGGCGTGTGCGTGCGTGTGTGTGCCGGGGCTGACTCTACTGTAAATAGTCATGACTGAGCATTGTCTCTGAGTTAAAACTGTAAGCTGCCGTTCGAAGAATTTCCCAGATTTCTGGTTCTAAGCAAAACAGCTCCAGTAACATAATCACAGAGTGCAAATGTTTAGAGCTGAAAAACAATATTCAGAGGTCATAACACTCACAATATCAGTGTAGCAGCTCGCTCTGTTTACACTTGGAGGAGGAAGAAGTTTCAAGTGTGGCCACGGCCAAAGAATGTGTGTGTTGATTGCTATCTCACATGTCCCATATACATTCTGAGGGGAGGAATGTTGGTGGGTATTTTTTTCAGCTAAATGGTAACAGCTGTTACAGAGTGATGTGTTTGATGGAGGTCGAGAGAGCGGTCTGCTTCTATTTACTTTGGCCGCAGCCTTGGTATGGGAACACTTCAAACGAACATGCTCTGCCACCAGACGCCAGGCCCAGTGATCGAGCATTCTTCGGTTTGATGCAGCAAGACGTGGCTCGTTACCCTGGGCGTTCAGTTTCGCTGGGAAAGACCCAGTTTGTGTTGGGCCCCGCAGGACCCACAGCTGGGATTTTACAGGTCAGCACATTTCAGATTTAAGATTTATGATCTGCCCGGGGAAGGAACCGGAAACAAAACAGATCAGCTTCAATGTGTTTACAGTGTGGAACACTCACATGCTACGCAGACAAGAAGGTTGTCTTTCTGGATCAAAAATGTGGCCCCCACATGGATCTGTTCAGAAAGCAGTGGTTTGCAATCATGGACGTCATAAATGTTTATTTTTAAGTTCGGATTACAAGTTAAAACTGAATGTGTTCCCAATAATAATAATAACAGGCTGTCCCAGATAAGTTTGTTGGTAGAACTTATCTGGGTTTCACCATGTGCTCCGCTCACAGAGGCCTGGCAGCTGCTTGTGCAGGGAACGTTGTGAAGGCAGCAGCTGAAACACCGGTCCTTGACTTGTCCAGAGTTTAAATAAAAGCCTGCTGCCTCACGACACAATGAGCCACGGCGCCCACCACAGCACCGAAGGGAAGAGGTAGACGCAGCAAACCAACGGGAGCCGCAGTAAAGCCACAGCACACACCACGATCCTGCAGCAGCGCCTCCAGACCCAGAACCACCTACATCCAGGCCAAACAAGCAGCAACAACAGTTGCCAAGTGACACCACAGAAACAGCGGCACCACTGCTCCTCCGTACATCTGCAGGGACACGAGAACCATCAGCCTCAGACACACACCACCCACTAGGGACCACCCAGTCACTGGAATTATGAAAATAGATTTGCTTAATGGAAACTTGCCAATTTCCAAAAAAAAAAAAAAAAACTTATTTTGTTAAAAGGTTTTAGTGCTAGGACGAGGTCTTAGTGGTTTTTCAGTCGTATCCAAATCTGTGTATGTTGCACGATTGGATCAAATCAATTTTTTTGCTAAGTGCCTTGAGAATAGATGTTGTGAATTGACGTTGCATAAATAAACTGAACTGAATTTCATATACAGTCAGAATGTGATCTCCCTCCACATAGAGTTGCAGTTCGACTGACAGTAATCATTTCTTCCTGCCTGCCTCAGTTCACCTCCCGCTCTGCTCCTCCCTCTGCAGCACTGAGAAGACAAGAAGGAGCGGAGGAATGCACTTTAGCACAAACACAATGGAAGCCTTTTGTGGAAGTTGAAAGGAATATTAGTCACCACTAATGAGATTTGATGTTGGACTTCCATTGTCAGGCCAAGGCAGATGGGTAGAGAGCAGCCATTCTCCACACATCAAAGAAAAGGGAATCCCCACATTGCACACTCTTCTGGCATTTACAGAAATGAACAGAATAATTAAAAGGGTGGCTTTTGTCAGCCTCGGTGCTAATGAGGATGTGGTTCTGTGTGCAGCCTCAAGCAGCCACTTCTTATATCTCTGAACTTGACAACAAAACATCCTCTTGGGCCGCATTCTTTTCATCTCTGGCACTCCACTCTTCCACTTCCCTTGGTTCTCGTCTCACCTTGATGTTATCTTCCTCCGCTGCTCAGATACTGTGTGATGACATAACCCTGAAAGGTTACCACAGTCTTTGCTTGCCGAGATTTAAATCTGCTACATTTTCCTCTGTTCATGCAGACTCTGATCAGGCTTTTTTTTTTTTATCAGTGAATAAAGTTTACATTTCTCACAAGCAGCATAATTGTGGGGAATGTAAGTAACTGGTAAGCCAGTTTACCCAGAGCTACAGGCAAGCATGTTATCAGAGAGTTAAGTAAAAAAAAAAAAAAAAAGATTTTCAAAAAAGATGCATATGCAACAGGAATTACTCCTCATCGTGAGCCATTTTTTCACTTCATCAGAGATGGGCAACTCCAGTCCTTGAGGAACCTCTAGTTGTGTCCTTGGTCAAACCCACTGAAATGAAACAGCTGAATTATGAGCTTTTGTTGCCCTTCTTTACATCCATGTTAGATCTTCTGATCAGAAAGCCCAGCAGAGAGCTGATGAAGTTGGGGATCTGATCCCCTGAAAAACACAAAGACGGCATTCCTACTGTTGTGACTTGATCAAACCGTCAGACATTCATGCAGCTGCACAGCATCCAAAACAGGAATCATTTTTTCAAAGCAATATTTCTGCCAAAAATAAAGTTTTTCAAAAAGAATAAAAGAAGTAAAGCTGCTCTTACATTTCTAGAGAATGCTCCCATTATTTCAATGTTTTTGCCCTTTTCTTAATCTTTTTCTCTGGGTAAGATAAGAAAATATATTCATGTTCTATCATGTTGTGTCTAATTGCGTAGCTAAAGCAGGCTGTGCTTTCTTCATACGTCTTGCTTGTAAGTTTGGGATAAAAAGGAACAACATATGTTGAATATCTTCTGGATTGTTGTTCAGTTTTATCCACGCTCCAAGCAGACACTTTTCTTTTCTTATGACAGCTGCAGTATGACTTATGAGAATCTGGGGCGGCCGGTCAGAGGCTGATGGGAGATGCGAGATGGAATCTGTTACAGATGTGTTCATGATTCTTATTTTGGTGGAAAAGATCCAAAAACTCAGCCAAGAACTCAGCCATGGCTGGTCAAAGAGCTCAGTCAACATGTCCAAGTTAAATTAAAACCATTAATGTATTTCGATAATTGATTTTATATTTGAATTGAATGTAGCAGTTATAATAAAGTTGCCTGCCCAAGAGTGAATGTTTAATAACCCACTTTAATCTTTCAACTACACTTGCTGTTCAAATGAGCAAACTGAGTTTTTCTATAATGATCAGGATCTCATAGGAAAAAGTTGCATCTTGTTCTCAAAGTTCATGCTGAATATCTTATAAGGTGTTATCCTTGTAAGATACCATAAGCTCACCAAAATACCACCTACTGTGCGATAAATACCCACAGATTTACTTCTCAGATTCTTGCCTTGAGTTAACACCAGTCCAGTCAGGGCGGTCAGTCTGAGACCCACACTACAGAACACATGGAACGTCCTCAACTGTTTTCTATATTTATGACCTGAAATGGGTTCGATGGGGTCTCCAACTTTTACTGTCATAATTTAGAACAGAATCACATCGTTTCATATCAGACATATAGCTTGGTTGCAAAATAACAAATTCAGTTTTTTTATGGTAAGACTTTTTAATTTACACAGGAAATGAAGGTTGGAGGTGGTGCACCAGCAGTGATCTTCCTGAGTGAAACAAACTCTCAGAAACCTAAATGCTTCCTGTGGATGCGTGGGACATTTGATCTGGATCTGGACCTCGGTTCAGATCCAGCCTCTGTCAGAGCATTGTTGTGTTTCATTCTGTTATTTGATATCCTTCCAGAACACATAGGGAACTGCTTTTATTTTACAGTAGATAAACAGAAATCTTTATTAACTCTTTAGATCAAAATTCTCTCAGAGTGTGAAGCAGGATGGACATCCTCAGTTTACTTTTCTGCTCAGCCCTGCACTTTCTCTCCCAATAATTTACCACTTCTCCCTTTACTTCCTGAAACACAGGCTGTCCATCAGTTTCCAGATCACACTTTGTGTAACCAGATGGTGTAATGAACAGTAACTGTGCTGACAACAGAAGCATTTAAGATGAAATACAACTTGGGTAAATCCAATGAATTTTATGGTGCATGGGAAATAACCTATAACCTGACTCTGACTCATGCCTGGAAATGAAAGTTGGTTTGGATGTCATAGTGAAATTCAAATTACAAAGAATCATATTGTGTCAAACTAAAAGCTGTAGAGACTAAAATATCCTGATGTGACCAGAAACCACTGACGTTTCAATAAGACAACATTGTTCTTGAAGCCAGTACTCAAATCAGCACACATGTTCTGTTCATTTTATTAGTTGTAAATAATAATCAGATATTCTCATCTGGCTAGTTGAGTTAATTGTGCATATCCTGATCTTTGTTTTTGATAAAAAGCCGTGTGGGAGCTGGAATATAAGTGCCAATTCATAAAAACTGGAAAATGTCCTGGAGGTTTGGGTTCCTAAAGTGTGACGTCTCCATGAACCCAAATCATAAAAGTTATGCTGAGTTTTTACACAAAAGACGACGGTGAGAATAAAATCCTCAAAGTGAGGCACCACACACAGCAGAAAACCAGGAGTTAGGTCAGGAGCAGACCACTGCAAAACAATGTTACTCATCCAGATGAACTTCATTAATAATACTGTGTTTGTAGATAAAAAATTTTAACAATATTTTCTGAGGGTTTTTAAAATATCAACAAAAATTCAAGCAAGTCGTTTTCTTAGAAAATAGTGAAAATCTATAGGACCAAAGTCCAGTGACTAGACAAAATTTTAGCTTCATAGGAACTCATTAGACTCAGCAATAAGCGTATAAGAAAAGACTGAGAGGCCAACTTCCTCTTGGACCCCGATATGGTCATTCCTATTTAAATTACTAGGTCCATTAAAGGGGCAATATTATGTAAACTCGTTTTTTAAACTTTGCATATTATAATGTTATTCTCTCATCACCCTTGATTCTTTCATGCATGTTTGAGAAATCCGTGGCAACCAGTCAAAACGCCTGGCTGGACCTAGCTCCGCCTCTTCTGCCATTTCTGTGGTTAATGGAAAAGCAGCCACTGACTTTGAAGCTCTCCACCCGGCTGAACAAAAATGATTAAAAGTAACAGTCAGAGAATCTACAGAAAACATTTTAGCCTTGTTCCCTTCAGTATCCCCACACAAAGTCAACTAGTAATCCAGGAAAAGAGTCTAGAGGCAGATAAAGCCTCAAAGAAAGGTTTTTCTTTCGGCCTTCAAAGTGGCCCAGAGGCTGTCTGTCCCTCCTCATCTCCCTTCTGTCTGAGTGGAGGGGGGTGGAGGTGTGAGTGGGGGCCTTCTGACATCCAGCATCTGTTCCTTAACCGATGACTTCTTTATGAGGTCCGTGTGCTAACTAATACTGTACCAACAGGCTCCCTTTCCTCAGTGACCTCTGACCCCAGACATATGGCCATGCTTTTCAAGTTAATGTCACACAAAACATTCAGGTATATTTGACAGAGGGCCGTGTTTAGAGGGAGTCTGCGTTTTACTGCCAAAGCCACCTCATTTAGAGGTGTGCTTCGACGTTAGGAGTTTGAACCTCACCCCGTTTTAAACAAAACTATCCTGCTTTCTCTCAGATATTACTAATGAACTATTCTACAAATGCTTCCCTAACTGTGTACCCTCCCATCGTCCTGAAGAATCAGGAGTCAAATCTGTTTAGGTGAGGAGAAAAGAAGTCCCCCAGCGCTGCCAATCACTGTCAGTCTGAGCTTCTCCTCTTAATTAAATACGAGGATTTCTTTTCTTCCCTCTCCTGGCTTCACTGAGTAACTCATTTATTAACAGTAATGGCTCCAGTCCGGGCTGCCAGTGTTCTTCATCTGTCGTCCTCTCGGTCAGGGGTGCTGAGTCCCCTTTAAGTGACACGGACTGGGCCATGTGGATGATGGCACACACACACACACACACCCCCGCATGCAGACACACACCCACAGGAAGAATAGACTGGACTGGAAAATGACTAAGTGGTTCTTTAATCTGTCGGTTAGCAAAAGACATTTGGAACAGGCAGCAGGCCTGGTAAAGGGGAAAATATTTAAAACTTTACTAAATGAATGACTGCAAACTTATTGTGAGCTGATTTCAGCAAATGAATCAAAGTTAAGTTGAATACTATAAGTATGTGCTTCAGTTAGAATCCTGTTTGGTTTTGACAAAAAAATTGATATTTATTGTTTTAGATATGGAAGATTGAAAGAAAATGGATGGATGGATGGATGGATGGATGGATGGATGGATGGAGTTAAGATAATCTTACTCATTATTGGTAGAATTGTAGCCTAGCTTGTCTGAAAGCTGATTTCTCTACATCAAGAGTGAAACCAGGTCGGGAAGCAGAGCTTAGTTGAGGAAAGTCAAAGAACATTCATGTTTCCTGGGTGGAGAAACGTTTGCTGGTCAGGAACGCTTCAGACGAGTGGTGTAAGTTCAAAAATGTAAATCATCAAATATTCCACAAACTGTTCATGGTTGGAAGGTTTTCTGATAATGGCAATTGACATATTGATATTATTGTTGTATTGTTTACAGTACTGTTTCAGTGAGCCTTCTGAAATTGTTTCAGTTGACAGTTATTCTACACGTGTCCCAAATTATTATGCTAATTGGATTTAAGTGTCATAAAGATAAAATTTTTTGTTGTGCTATTAAATTTATAGATGGTATTGTGTGTCAGGGCTCTTTGAATCACTATAATTAATTTCAGAGAGC